>JAUKWC010062606.1:0-36798 GCA_032356245.1 Endocladia muricata | reverse complement strand
TCGTTTCAGGCCTTCAGATCACCGAGGAAACAGCACGTCATGACGCCGACCGAGACGCTCGATCACCTGCGCGGTGATGGGCGCTTCTTCGGCGCGTGTGTCATGGACGGTCGCGAGCACGTGCTCCTCGAGGACGCGGCCGGCGGCGACGCCGAGCGCGTGACGATCAGCATCGGCGAGCGCGAGCGCACGCTCGATGCGCGGGACTTCCTCTGCCAGTACCACGGCGCGCGATTCCGAGCCGCCATGGCCGAGGACGTCGCGTGATGCGCGCCGGACTGGTCGTTCTGCTGGTGCTGCTCGCCGGGTGCGTCTCGGGACCGGTGGTCGACTACGAGCGCACGCGCTTCGGTTTGCCGGAGGCGGTCGTAGACGGTGAGCACTACCCGCTGACCGACGAGCAGCAGCGCGAGTACCTGCAGGACATCGTCGACGCCTACGGTCTCGACTGCGAGGTCGATCCGGTCATGGGCGGCTGTCGCGCGACGTTCGACTGATGGCCTTCGGCTCGATCCTCGGCGGCGGGATCGGCGGGATTGGCGAGGCGGCGTCCAAGGTCGTCCGCTCCATCCGCAAGCGCGGCGACCAGCAGTCCGCCGACGCCGGCGAGGTGCAGAAGACGAACGCGATTCTGCGGCTGTTCGAAGGGGTCGGCACGCTTCGGCAGCGGAACGCCCGGCCAGACTTCCTGTACACGCTCGGATTCATTCTCCGGGTCTACATGCTGATGCCGATCGCCGCCGAGGCGTTCAACATCCTGACCGTCAGGGCTCGGACCTGCAGCAGTAAGGCGGTCGAGGAAGGCACCTGCGTCATCTACCTGCAGAAGTTCGACTGGCAGGTCATCTGGCAGACGACTGGCCTGTCGTTCATGGCGCTGGCCGGCACCGTCGTCACGGTCTACTTCGGCGGCCGTACCTGGGAGAAGGGCCAGGATGCGGCCAGCCCAAAGGCCGCGATCTTCGGTGCCGCCAGCAGCACGTTGCGGGACCTGGGCGACGGGTTCCTCGGCCGCCGGCGCCCGCCACGCACGTCGAATCGGACCGGCCGCGTCGAGCGCATGCCGGGTGTCGTCGTTCCGGACGCGGACCGAGGTCGAGAGCTGCGCGAGCAGCACGGGTTCGGCCGGCACCCGCACGCGGCGCCCGAGGCGCGAGAGCGGACTTACCTCGGGCCCGACGGGCGGCCGATGCTGAAGCGGCCTTGGAAATACTCGCGCCGGTCGCTCGGTCAACTGGCGCTCGCCAACGACCGGCTGCAGCGCCTCGCGCACTTCGCGCTGCCGTACATGCCGCACGACATCGGGATCCTCGAGACGCTGCGGAGCGGCGAGCGTCAGGACATGTTGTTCGAGAAGGGCGCGAGCAAGACGCGCGACGGGCGACACGAGGACCACGACGGCGATGGTCGAGCCGATGCGCTCGACTTCGGCGTGTACATGAACAGCCGGTATGTCAACGGCGACACCGACGACGAGATCGTGCTCTACCGCGAGTGCGCCGAGGTGTGGCGCTGGGCCGGACAGGTGCTCGGTGGCTACGACGACCTGGTGCTCGGTACCGACTGGGGCTGGGACCACGGGCACATCGAGACGAGTCGCGAGCCCGTGGCGGTCGCCGCATGAAGAGCGCCGAGGTTGCGCGGCGGCGTCTGGCTTTCGACCTGAATCGTCGCCCGGGCACGGTCCCGAGTCTCACAGATGTCGTCCGGTGTCAGCAGCTGCCGCCGAACGTATCGCTGCCCATGCCGGCGCCGCGATCATTTTCGATAGAGGAGGAAGGTTCGATGGACGAGTTGAAGAAGAAGAGCGGGCGGGCGTTCGCCGCGGCGCTCGCGTGGGTGCGGGCGCACAAGTGGATCGTCGGCGCGATCATCGTCGCGATCGCGTTCGGCGCGATTGTCCAGGCGGCCTGATCCTGCGCTCGACAGACCGACGCGGCCGTACCGCAACCATGACGCCATGCGCACCGAGGTAGCCGCGCCGATATGAGAGCCGATGCAGACAATGACCCACGATCCGCGACCCGCCGATCGCCTCACGGATGCGCATGTCGACGATGCGATCGCACGATCGGAGCGCTCTGACGCATGGCAGCGACGCCTCGACTCGATCAGACGTTTCGGGCGAGCCGTGCGGTGGTTGCTGAGCCCGCTGATGTGGTTCGTGCGAAACGCGAAGGACATCCTGGTGGCGCTGGCCGCCGTGTCCTCGCTGGTGCTGGTCGCGGACCAGATCGATCTCCTCGGCTTCAATCTGTCGTCTCTCCCGGCGCGCCTTGGGGATACGGTGCAGGCCATCGACGAGAACTCATGAGCGTGGCGAATCGACTGCTCGCGATCATGACCGGATCGTTGCTCGGGCTGGTGCTGACCGTCCTCGCGTACGACTGGTTCAAGCCGCTGTACAGCGACGTCAGCCTCCGTGACGCCGAATGGCGCGGCACGCTGATCCTCGGCACGCTCAGGCTGACGAAGCATCGGGAATGCTCGCCGGTGAAAGGGAGCCTCGTCGGGTTCGCTCACTTCGCTGACGTCGATCGGGAGCCCGTGCCCTACACGGACGAGGACGGTGTGCCGTGGGTGCTTAAGGACCTGCCGGCATCCGAGAGCCCGTACGAGATTCGCACGGGCTGGAAGCTCGCGAATTCGCTGCCGCTGCCGGATGAAGTCAGCGTCACTTTCCGCGCCAAGTGCGGCTTCTGGACCCGGCGCTACTTCCTTGGGCCCTTCCCGATCTGATGAGCGCCGATCCGCACGACATCGACATAGAGCTCCAGCAGCTCGCCCCGCTCGCGGTGCCGGTCCCGCCCTCGCGCGAGCGATTCACCGTCACGCCGGACGACATCAACAAGATCGTCGCCGGCCACAAGAGCTTGATGCGTGCGGTGCGGAGGCTCTGGGAGCCGGGCGTCACCGCGGTGAATGTCCGCGAGATCGTCGACGGCGCGAGCCGTAACTTCGATGCAGTCGAGGGCTCCACCGAGGTGGCGCGCGCGACCAGTCAGCCGAGCCGCTCGCCTCTCGTCTGGCGCGACGTCTCGGCAAGCACCGTCACCGAGCCGCTGATCACCGCGCTGCAGAACCTCGGCACTGTGATCGAGCTACCGGACGGGTCGTTCTCGCAGGACGAGTGGCCGCTCGACAGCGAGATCAGTTCGTCGATCGATGACCTCGAGGGCGCCGTTCCCGGCGCCTACCTTCGACACCTGACACCTCTCGGCGTCCGCTACACCTGGCAGGTCGGTGCCGAGGGCGTCGTGCAGCGGCTCGAGCCGTACCAGGCGCGGTACTACCGGCGTCCGGACGTCGACGCGTTCCCCGAAGGCGCCGAGATCGATGTCGTCGCGAACGGCCAGCTGGTCGGACTCCGGCGTATCGACGGTGCCTGGGAGAAAATCGCAGGTCAGATCGGGCAGATCACCACCCTGATCCAGGGTTATCGCGCGATCTCGATCGCCGAGGCCGAGGGCGTCGATGCCGTCGAGTTCGATCATCCGATCCGCGGTGGCGTGTTTCGCGTGACGCGGGACGACATATCCGGGTCGGTGCAGCGTGATCCGACGAAGGGCCGGCATTTCGCGTTCATCGATGACTCGTCCGGCAAGTCCGGAGGCCTCGTCCGCGCGGCGGGCTCTGGCACCAGCGTCGATGCCGCATGGTTCATCGCCTACACGCCCGAGATCAATGACGCGACCGGCGCGGAGACCGGCAGGAGCACGGCCGACTGGGCCCGGGCACTCAACGACGCGAGTGCCTATGTCGCCGACGGTGCGGTCATACGGCTGCCGCTCGCGCAGACGCTGAGCGGGAAGGAAATCGTGCATTTTGACCACGACGATCTGCAGCTCGTCGGTCACGACTCGACGTGTGAGTTCCCCCTGGTGTTCACCAAGGCGCGCGCGCGCCTCATCGACCTGACCGTCTCGCGCTCGTGGCTCTGGGGTATCGCGCTACATCGCGGGCAGGGCAACTCCATGGTCAACGTGTCGGTGAAGGAGAACAACGGCTGCGGCCTGATACTCGGTGCCGGGCAGCATAGTCAGGTCGCGTGGGGCACGTTCCTGAACGTCGTCGTCGAGGACAACCGCGGTGGTGGTGTCGTCGCGAACGGCGATCAGGAGGGGCTGATCTGCTACAAGGTCCGCGCCGATTACGAAGACATCGGCGAGCTCCTGGATGACGGCCAGGGGTACACCGATGGCTGGCACTCGGTGGAGCTGACCGGAGGCACGGGCAACGGCGCGACGGCCGTCGTGCACGTCATCGGCGGGAAGGTCGTGCTCCTCGTGATCCAGTCGTGCGGATCGGGCTACTCGATAGGGGATCTGCTCGGTATCGAGACGCCGGCGAACGGCGCGGCCTCGAGCATCGGCTCCGGTCGAGGCTGCCTCTGGCGCGTCGGGGCGGTGAAGCGCCTGCAGGCGGCCAGCGGCACGAAGAACTGGGTCAACGCGAACACGTTCGTCGGTCTCTCGGTGCGGGCGAACCATCACTTCGGCATGAACGCGTGGGGCTCCACCGGCTACAACGCGTTCGTCGGCGCGCAGATCGAAGGCAACGACACGCACTACGCGCCCGTCTACGGCGAGTGGGCGCTGACGAAATGGCTCGGCGGACACATCGTCCAGGGGAACGGTCCGGCCTACCCCGGGCAGCGCTGCCTGCACTACACCGGCACCGGCCGGCACAACGTTCACGTCGGCGTTAGGCTGGCGGCCCTGACGTTCGAGGGTGACTTCCGCGACGCCGTCGCGTTCACCGACCGGACGCCGCCGGGCCAGAGCTCCTCTTTTCTCCTGTGCGAGGTCAAGACGCCGAGCACGGCGCTCGCCGGGTGGACCGCCGGCATGGGCCGGTTCGAGGAGCTCGAGATCGGCGAGCTCGTGCTCGATACGCTGAAGATGTCGGCGACCCTGTCGCCGATCCCGGACGAGTCCATCAGCTACGCGATCGCGGACGACAGGTACTCGGGCCACGTGGTCATGGTGCCCACGCACGAGCTCGGGCGGAACGCCGCGTTCGTCGAGCTCCGGCTCCTCGTGCACGCGCATCGCGGACCTGCCGGAGGGTTCGATTCCGGTGGCGTGTGCGAGGTCTCGGTGGGCATCACTCAGAGGCTGAACTCGACCGACGCGAAGGCGCACTTCATCTCTCGGGGCAGCGGGCTCAGGCTCGACGAGGTGGCTTCCGGCGTGGACGAGAACGGAGACCTGCGCCTGGTGTTCGACACCCGCGACATCGTGGCGCTCATCATCGTCAGCGGCGAGTACAGGACCAGCACGGGCGCCTATTTCAAGGCCCGTCCGGTCGAGGCGCTTCCTGCTCCGGTACGCCGCGTGAAGCGCCAGGGCACGGTGTCTCGAGTCGATGCAGGCGATCTCGCATTCGGGTCCGGAGGGCTCGACGCCCTGATCGAGCAGGCAGGGACCAGCGCCTGGCGGATCGGCGACATGCTGCACGTCACCGGTATCGGCGCGGCCGCCGACGGCGACTCGACCAGCGCCCACTACATTCTCGCCGAGAGACGCACCGTCGGCGAGGCGAGATCGATCGAGTGGATGCAGATTCCGGTCGGTCGTGCCGCCGCGATCGCGGTGTTGAGGTCGAGCTCGCTGATCGCCGATATCGCCGACATCGGCAACCTGCGGATGAGGACGACTCTCGCACCGATTCGACCGACCGCGTTCCGCTCGCGAACCGCCGACGATCAGCGCACGGGGCACGTGCTGACGATCCCAATCGCGCCGCTCGGGACCGGTCCGAACTACGCCGTGATCCGGCTGCTGGTGCGATCTCACCGCGGCACCGGAGGCGCGTTCGCCTCGAACGGCGTGTGCGAGATCGCGATCGCCATGACGTTCACGGGCACCGAGGCCGCGGCGGCCTTCACCTCGCACGGATCCGGTCTCTGGCTCGACGAGAACGCGTCCCGCATGGTCGATGGGAACGTGCGGCTCGTGCTGGATTCGGAAGCGCTCCAGTCGGCGATCAGCGCGAAGGGGGAGTACTACTCGACGGACGGCACGACGATCGGCGCAAGCCCCGTCACGGGTAGCCTGCCCGCGGAGCCTGACCGGTCGATCACTCGTACCGGCGAGACCGTGCGCATCGATGCGGCGCAACAGGCGCTCGATTCGCCCGCGGTGACCGCACTGGTGGAGTCGATCGACAAGAACGCTCGAGCGCAGCTCGCCGAGCTTCACGTGTTCAACGTCGAGGGCGGCAACGGCGAGACCACGACGGCACTGTATCGACTCATGGACGTAAGGCGCCCGGGCGGATACGACCGGGAGTGGCAGCGGGTATCGTTCGGTCCGCACACGCCGCCGAACCTGCCGGTCAAGACGGCGTTCGAACCGACGCTGATCATCGCGAGCATCGGGGACGCGACGATCGTCTACCACCATCGCATCGGGCTTGCGAGCACCAAGGACGGGTACACGAAGCTGCAGATCTATCTCGAGTGCACGGTCTCGTGGCCGGAGGGCGAGGACAGCGTCGCGCCAAGCGGGTTCGTGCGGATCGACGGCATACCCGCAGCCGCGGCAATCACCCCGGGAACGTTCGGGCAGCAGCTGACCATCGGACGGATCGAAGGCGTCGGGCTCAGCACGACGGCCGTCAGCCGGGCCGCCGCGGCGTTCGACACGATCGTGATGCTGCTCGAGGTCAGGCCGCCCGCGAAACCGATACCGATCAACGCCGCCCGCCTGGTCAACGGTCAGCGGCTCATCGTCGAGGTCGGCGGCGAGTACCAGCCGGCATGAGCATGATGTTCTCGCGCGAGCAGCACCTGATCGGAAAAACTATCTTTGCTCCCGCGTCACAAGAAGAGCGGGTGAGAAAACTCCCGATTTTCGGAAAGTTCTGGGGGCCCTATGCTCCGCCGCTGCTCTGACGCCACGAGGCCACGCGGTCATCGGCCTGCGTAGCGCGAGCGCGTTCTGACGCAGGTGCACGAGTCGTGGATATCGCCCGGGCGAAGAGCCCCTGGTCGAAGTCGGCCCTCGCCGAGGAGTTCGAGCTCGACCGGCGCACCGTCTCGAAGCTGCTCGAGGGCGTGCCGCCCGCGGGGACGTATCGAGGGCAGCCGGTCTACCGGATCGCCGAGGCGGCACCCGCGCTGGTGTCGGCCCGCACCGGCAAGAGCGGATCGACAGGTCTCTCGATCGACGGCGTCGACTGGAGTCAGGTCGACCCGGCGACGATGCACCCGAAGGACAAGAAGGACTGGATGCATGCCGAGCAGGCCCGTCTCTCGATCGAGCTGCAGACGGGCAAGCTCGCCGAGGCGGAGGACGTGCGGGACCTGCTCGGCGAGATCTTCAAGCAGGTCCGCGCCTTCGTCGGCACGCTGCCCGACGACCTCGATCGGTTGAGCGGCATCGGGCGCGACGCTGCGGCACGGGTCGACGCCGCAGGCGACAAGCTGCTCCTGCAGCTGCACGCGTCGCTGACGAAGAGTGGACTCGCCGGGGACCGCGCCGCGGACCCGGACGCTGAGGACGACGACGGTGTTCGCTAATCTCTCGGCGATCGTCGCCGACGTCGCCGAGCTCCTCCGGCCCGAGCGGCGGCTGTCGGTCACCGAGGCGGCCGAGCTGCACGTCCGGCTCGGCGACGGCCGGAAGTACTCGCGCGAGCTCACCTACTACATGGTCGAGCCGAGCGACTGCCTGACGTCGCGCGCGTACGACGCGGTGGTGTTCTGCGGTCCGGCCCGGACGGGCAAGACCGTGTCGCTGGTGGATCTCTGGATCGCGCACGGCGTGCTCTGCGATCCGGACGACATGTTCATCACGCTGCCGACCGCGCCGCTCGCGCACATCTACAGCGAGACGCGCACGAAACGCATGATCGAGCACTCGCCGGATCTCGCCGAGCAGCTTGCGCCTGGCGCGTACGCGAACGGCATCGAGAAGAAGCGGTTCCGGAACGGGATGATGGTCAATTTCGGGTCGGCCACCAGCAACACGCTGTCCGGACGCGACATCCGGAAGATGGTCCTCTCCGACTACGACCGGAAGGACGGGGACCTCGGCGGCGAGGGCTCGCAGTTCGACCTCGCGCTGAAACGAAACGAGACGTTCGGCAGCCGCGGCATGACGATGGTCGAGTCCTCGCCAGGCAAGCCGTTGCTGACACGGAAGTGGGTGCCGTCACCGGACGCCCCGCACGAGGCGCCACCGACGACCGGGATCCTCGAGCTGTTCAACCGCGGCGATCGTCGACGGCTCTACGCGCAGTGCCAGCATTGCGGCGAGTACTGGCTACCGGGCCCCGACCACCGATCGCTGTGGATCCCGGACGCGGCCGACTCGCCGTCGATCGAGGAGCGGGCGGCTCGGGCGGGTCTCGTCTGCACGACCTGCGCGGCGGTGAACGGGCCGAAGGAGATGCGAGCGCTGAAGCGCAGCGGCGTCTGGGCCCGGGAGGGGCAGAGTGTCGACCGGGACGGCATCGTCCAGGGAGAGGGGCGTCGCTCGCGGATCGCGTCGTTCTGGATGCCGGGGTGGTTCGCCGCGTTCCAGACGCTCGAGTCGATCGTGACGAAGTACCTGCAGGGCATGGACGCGTGGGAGCGGACCGGCAACCTCGACACGCTGAAGACGTGCACGAACACCGACATGGGTGCGCCGCTCGAGGCGCCGTCCCGCGAGGAGGAGCGAGACGTCGACTCGCTGGTGGAGCGCGCGGAGGCTCTGACCCCGCGAGCGGTGCCTGACGGAGGCCGGTTCCTGGTCGCCTCGATCGACGTGCAGCACGGCCGATGGGTCGTCCAGATGGAGGCCTTCGGCGTCGCCGGCGAAAGCTGGATCGTCGACCGGTTCGAGGTGGTGATCTCGAAGAAGAAGGACGCGGACGGTCGCGAGCTCGCGGTCGACCCGGCGTCTCGCGAGGAGGACTGGAGCCTGCTCGACGAGCAGGTCGTCGCCGCGACGTACCCGCTCGATGACGACACCGGGCGACGGATGGCGGTGCACATGACCGTCTGCGACATGCACGGCGAGCGCGGCGTCACCGGCAACGCCTACCGATGGTGGCGCACGTGCCGGGGCCGCGGGCTCGGGCAGCGCGTGCGCCTCAGTCGAGGCCGGTCGGGCGGGAACAAGAAGAACGGCGTGCCGATACCGCGCGTGAAGGAGACGGTGCCGGAGCAGAGCGGTCCAGGCGGGAAGAAAATGCCGGGCGACATCCCGATCCTGCAGATGCAGGTCGATGCGCTGAAGGGCGAGGTGTACGCGTCGGTCGATCGGCGCGACTTCGGGCCGGGGTATCTGCACATGCCGGCGCACCTGCCGGAGACGTGGTTTCGGGAGCTCCTGGCGGAGACCGAGACGCCGTCGGGGACCTACGTCAACGAGAACAACGTGCGGAACGAGACGCTCGACCTGTGCGTCATGGCGCGTGCCGGAGCTATCTGGCTGAAGAGCGAGCAGATCGACTGGTCGGATCCGCCCACCTGGGCGAGTCCATGGGACGTCAACAGCGGAGTCACTGGAAACGTGGAGCGAACGAAGGTCAGCACGGCCGAGGCGATCTTCGGCTCGTCAGCGTCGAACGGGGGGAGCGACCCATGGCTGGACTGAGCGCGGAGCGTCGGGTGGTGCTGCTCGAGCGGGTGCGGGTTCTCGACGAGGTGCTGTTCGCGCTGGCCGCAGGGGAGAGCGAGGTGTCCATCTCCACGGGCAACGCGAGCGGCTCGGGCTCGGTGACGTACCGCGCGACGGACGAGGCCAAGATCGAGCGCCGGATCCGGGCGTACCGGATCGAGCTCGGTGAGGTCGAGGACCACGGTCATCGCCCGATCGTGCCGGCGCACTACTGATGGGTCTCCGCTCGGTGTTCAGCCGCTTCGGCCTGGCACGCGACACGTCGCACCTCGGCGCATCGGTGACGTCGCGCGAGGTCGCGGGATGGGACCAGGGCGCGCAGTCGGCCGATGCCGATCTTCTCGGCGAGCTCGAGACGATCACCGGGCGTGCACGAGATCTCGATCGGAACAACCCGCTCGCGCAGAACGTTCGCGTGGTCAAGGGCGACTCGATCATCGGCACCGGCCTGCAGGTCTCCCCGATACCGAACTGGCGCGTGCTGGAGCCTGCCCTGCTGGCCGACCCCGAATGGGTTGCCGAGTGGGGCGAGCGGGGTGCGGCGGCGTGGGCGGCGGACTGGTCGACGCGGGTGAAGGCGCACTGGAACGACTACAGCGAGACCGCGTGGATCGACTACGACGGGCACGACAACTTCTCGGCGCAGACGCGGCTGATGTACGACTCGGCGTTCCTGAACGGATCCGCGATCGCGATTCCGATGTGGGAGCGACGCCCGGGCACGCCCTATCGGACGTGCCTGCGCATCATCGAATCGGACAGGCTCTGCAACCCGATGGAGGCGGAGGACACCGCGAAGATCGCGGGCGGGATCGAGCGTGACGCTCGAGGACGCGTCGTGGCCTATCACGTGAGGAACGCGCATCCCGGTGACCTGATGGCGCGTCCCGACCACGTCGTGCCGAAGTGGGAGCGGATACCCGCCACGCGTCCGAACGGGCGACGGGCGTTCATCCACATGTTCACCCGCGATCGGCCCGGGCAGTCGCGCGGGAAGGCGGCGGCCACGGCAGTGCTCGCCGCGTTCGGCCTGTCCGGCAAGTACCAGCTGACGGAGCTGCAGGCCGCGGTCGTCAACAGCAAGGTCGCGGGAGTACTCGAGACGCCGCTCTCGGACGATCAGGCCATCGATCTCTTCGGTGGCGACAAGAAGGACTACAAGGAGCTGCGGAAGAACTTCCGCGGCGAGCTCACCGCCGGGACGATCCTGAACCTGCCGCCGGGCACGAAGTTCTCGAGCCACATCCCCGGTCGCCCCTCGACCGGCTACGCCGCGTTCATGCAGCAGGTCGGGCGCGAGATCGGCGCGGGGTTCTTCATCCCGTACGAGCTCAGCCACCGCGACTTCTCGAAGACGAGCTACCACTCGGCACGTGCGGCGCTCCTGGAGGCCTGGCGGCACTTCCATGTCGAGCGCCGGCAGATCGAGTTCCGGTTCGCCTGCCCGGTCTACGAGCTCGTGCTCGAGGAGATGATCTCGCTCGGGCGGATCAAGGCGCCCAGGTACTACGAGAACCGCGCCGCCTACGGCCGCTGTAAGTGGCTCGCGCAGGGGCAGTACCCGATCGACGACCTCCGCCACCAGAAGGCGATCACCGAAGGCCTGATGAACGGCTCGAAGACGCGGCAGCAGGTAGCCGAGGAGACCGGTGAGGACTGGGTCGAGAAGATGGAGCAGAGCTTCCGCGAGGCGCAGCAGGAGCAGGAGTTCGAGCAGCTGTTCGGCGTGACCCTGCGCAAGCCCGGGCAGGCGCAGGCGTCGACCGTCGGCGAGTCGCTCGACGGCGACACGACGTCCGGTGACGAGGAGCTCGACGAGATCGAGCAGCAGGAAGAGGACGAGGAAGCCGCGGAAGCCGAGGAGGCCGAGAACGCATGACGATCGCCGATAGTGCTGCCGGCGCGGACGCACCGGTGCCCGCGCTGCCTGCGCCTGGCGCGGAGAGCGCCGGGCAGACCGAGGAGACGCGAGCGCTCGCCGCGGTCGACAGCCAGACCTGGCTGATCCTGCCCGACGCTCTTGAGAACATCCGCACGATCGCGATGCGCGCGAACGACCCGGACCTGATCTCGAGGTACCGATCGGAACCTTCCGATCGACGCGGCCTGGTCCAGATGTTCGGCTCGACCGCGGTCGTCACGATCAACGGCCCGATGATGCGGTACGCCAACCTGTTCACCTACTACTCGGGCGCGACGAGCACCGAGATGATCGCCGAGGCGCTCGCCTCGGTCACGACACTCGGGGCGACGCAGTGCGTCGTCCGGTTCGACACGCCGGGCGGCCAGGCCAACGGTATCGACCAGGTCGGCGAGATGATCGCCCTGCTCGGCATCCCGACCACGGCCTTCATCACCGGCGCGTGCTGCTCGGCCGGCTACTGGCTCGCATCCCAGTGCGACCAGATCGTCATCGCGCCGCTCGGCGTCGCAGGCTGCATCGGCGCGAAGGGCCAGGCGCCCGGCAAGCCCGACGAGAACACGATGGTGTCCAGGCGTGCGCCGGCGAAGCTCGGGTCGCGCGAGTCCACCCAGCGCCTGCTCGACGACTTCGAGGAGGTGTTCATCGAAGCCGTCGCACGCGGGCGCGGTGTCGACGTCGACGTCGTTGCCCAGCGCTTCGGCCAGGGCGACGTGTTCATCGGGCGGAAGGCCGTCGAGGCCGGTCTCGCGGACGCCGTCGGCACGCTCGATCAGATTCTCGCTGGCGCGTTCGCCAGCGGTACGCAGGCGCTCGGCGCCGTTTCTCTGTCATCCACCAAGGGGATTTCAATGTCCGATGACACCAAGGCTGCCGGCATCTCGCAGGCAGAGCACGACAAGGCCGTCCAGACCGCTCGCGACGATGGACACGCGGCCGGGGTCAAGGCGGGTGAGGCGAAAGGTCTCGAGAAGAAGGACGAGGCCATCACGGCGGATCGCGAGCGCATCGGGGCAATCCTCGACGCGGGCGCCGACAAGCCGACCCTCGCGCGGAAGCTCGCGATGAAGGGGATGTCCCTCGAGGACGCGACCGACATCCTCGGCGACGCCGCCGCCGAGACGACGGCGGCGTCGCTCGATGCCCAGATGGAGGGCACGAACCCGAAGATCTCCGGTGACGCGCCGGAGGGCGAGGGGAGCGACCAGGGTGACGCCGATATCGAGGCGTCGTGGGACAAGGCATTCGGGAAAGGGGGTAACTGATCGTGAACATCACGAAGACGGAAGGCATCCGCGATGCGGAGTTCCTCGAGACGGAGCAGGCGGACCGTCTCTCGCGTGACCAGGTCACGCTCACGCAGGACGAGGCGCCGTACGTCGCAGGCGAGGTACTTACGGAGACGGGCGGGAAGATGGTCCGCTTCGACGGTACAGGCACCGCCGACGGCGTCCTGATGCTCGGCGTGAGCGCGGTCGAGGGCGATGCGCAGGGTACCGCCATCGTCCGGCTCGCGGCCGTGACGAAGGACCGTCTCGTCTACGCGGATGCCGTCACGCCGGAACAGCGCGAGACGGCGGTGGCCAACCTCGCCGTGAACGACGTCATCGCCCGGTAACCACTCGGGAAGTACCTCAACCCCGCTCGACCACACCCGCTCGACTACACCCGGAGAACGAATCCAGATGGCACACATGAACATCTTCGACGGCAATGCGTTCAGCATGCTGTCGATGCTTGCTGCGATCGATCGCGTCGATACCCTGCCGACGCGCCTCGGCTCGCTCAACCTGACGACTTTCGAGCCGGTGCGCACGACCGCGATCTCGATCGAGAAGCGTACCCAGGACGGCTACGGCCTGATCCAGACCACGCCTCGAGCCGCACCGCTGAAGCGCGCGGGCGGTTCGAAGCGCGAACTCAAGACGTTCGAGACGACCCGGATCGGCGAGTTCGACGTGATGTACGCACACGAGATCCAGGACGTCCGCGCGTTCGGCAGCGAGTCCGAGGTCATGCAGATGCAGCGCGAGATCGCGAAGAAGCTGCAGCGTATCGACGACGACGTCTCGCTGACCGAGGAGCACATGCGACTCGGCATGATCCAAGGCGTGGTTATCGACGCGGACGGCTCCGAAATCTACAACTGGTTCGACGAGTTCGACGTTGCACCGCCGACGCCCGTGAACTTCGACTTCTCGGTCACCGGCAACGAAGGGCTCAAGGCCCTCCGACTGCAGTGCCGCGCGATCCGACGCCGCATGAAGCGGAATTCCAAGGGGTCTCTGTACCGCGGTGTGCACGCCATGTGCGACGACCAGTTCTTCGACGCACTGACCACGTGTCCCGCGGTCCAGGACATCTACCGCTCGCAGGCCGAGGCCCCGCGCCTCCGGGACGAGATCGCCGATACGTTCAACTTCGGCGGGATCACGTTCGAGAACTACATGGGCACGGACGACAACTCGACGGTCGCGATCCCGGCGGCGACAGCCCGGTTCTTCCCGGTCGGCGGTCGCGGCGTGTTCGTGGAGGCTCGTGCGCCGGGCGAGTCGTTCGCGGTGGTCAACCGCCCGGGGCGCCGCCGGTACTCGCAGATCATCCGCGATCGCGATCGGGACGAGTGGGTTCAGGTCGAGGGCAAGACCTACCCGCTCTTCATCGCGCAGCACCCGGCCATGCTCGAGTCCGGAGTCACCCAGTAATGAAATCGATCAGATTGGTGCGCGACTGTTTCATCAGCTCGATCTCCGCGACGCGGAAGAAGGGTATTCACCCGGTTGGCGACCGGCCGGGCGAAATACCCGAGCGCGATGCCCGGAGCCTCCTGAACCATCCGCGTTTCGCGGTGAGCGCCGAAGGCGAGGAGGTCGAGTCCGCGGGCGCGAGTGCCGAAGGTGGCGCAGCAGGCTCCAAGGCTGGCGCGAACGCAGGCGCCCCGGCGACGGGAGGCGCGGGGGCACCGACCCTCGAGTCCGACAACGCCGCACTGGCCGCTCACCTGGACCCGCTGAGCAGCGCGCTGCGCGATGCGTTCTGGCAGCAGTATGGCGACGCGGCGCTGAACGGCTTCCTCGCCACGCGCTTCGAGGTCGAGCTCAAGGAGCGCAACCGCGGCACGATCGAGAACATGATCGAGTCGCGGTTGAACCTCACCAAGCGGGACTGATCCTCGCGCGATGAGACGACCGGTATCGCTCGAGCGACGGATCGCTCGGGCGGTCGATCGCCACCTCTCGAACTGCGACGTGGAGATCGGGCGCTCGGCCAACTGGGCGCCGTACCTCCGCACCGCGAAGATCCCCTGCGTCCGCGCGATCGACGGGCAGAACATCGTCGTCCGCGGGCGGTTCTCGACCTCGTACGCGGAGGCCCTCGAGGTCGCAGGACACACCCCGTCGGTGACCATTCCCGCCCTGGTGCCGATGACCGGTACCGAGATGCACGCGGCGCTGCAGAAAGGCGACCGGATCGCGATCCGCCTCGACGACGAGCTCCACGCGACACGCCTCGCGTTCGACATGCGCGACTGGCAGCCGGACGGCCGGCACCGCGCAATCGTCTTCCTGCACGCGAGAGGCTTCGTCGCCGGCGACGGCGTGGCCACGCTCGGCTACGACGCCGAGTACGACGTGCCATACACCGGGCTGACGGGCGTCTATCTCGACGCCGACCTCGGCAACCGCTCGTGACGCCCTCGATCAGCGGGTCGGCTGCGGCGATCGCGCGCGACGTCCGCGTGACCATCCCGAAGCTCCAGGAGAAGGCGAGCGTCGGGGCGGCCAACAAGGCTACGAAGAAGGTCCACACCGAGACCGTCAGAGGCGTCTCTCGCGAGACGAAGATCCAGGCGAAGGTGCTGCGCGGTTCGAAGGCGAGCGCGAAGACGGGCGCCTCCGCAAAGGCCGGCCGGATCAAGCACTACAAGTACACCCGCGCTCGCAAGCGCGCACGCGTCTGGTGCGGGCTCCGGAAGATCCCGCTCCGCCGTGTCTACAACCGCATGCGGTTCGAGGGCGGCATCGCCAAGTACGGTCGGTACGTCGCAGATTCCATGCAGGGGCGAACAGCTGCAGACGCGTTCGGCGCCCGGATGAAGAGCGGGCACGAGGGCATCTTCGTGCGCAAGCCCGGCGCCGGCCGACTCCCGATCCAGGAGGTCGCCCTCGACATCAAGGACCTGGTCGAGAGCGTGGTCACCCGGAACGGACGCCGGATCGGAGGCCCGGAATTCAAGCGCGAGTTCGAGCGCGACCTCAAGCGGAGATTGAAGAAGCGATGAAGAATCACGCCCGGCGCCTGGTCATGGACCACCTGAGAACGCTGGTGATCGCCGCGACGAACGTGCCTTGCACGATTCATCGCCAGGGCCCGGTGAGCGCGAGCGCGCACCGCGAGCTCGACATCCGCATCGATGACGAGAACGTCGTCGATGCCGCCGATGAGGACGAGATCGAGCACGTGTTCGGCACCGTCGCGAAGAAGGCGCCGCTACAGATCCGGATCGTCCACCGAGGCGCCGCCGCGGACCGCGGCGGCGACGACTGGTGCGATTCGATCGCAGGCCTCCTCGAGCAGATGTTCTCGGTCGACGAGGTCTACATCGGCGGGGCGGAGATCTTCGTCGAGTACCGCGGCATGAGCCGCGCCGAGGAGGACGAGCTCGAGGAGGAAGTGTTCGAGCTGCAGATGGTGTTCGCCCTCACTTACCGCACACCGGTGGACGACCCGTTCACCCTGACCTGAGAACCCCTGCATGGACATCAACAAGGCCCTCGCGCACGAGGGCCCGGCACTCCGTTGCCGAGAGAACGGCGCCGAGATCGCGATCGAGACCGGTCGGGGCGGCGTGAAGACGTACACGCCGTCGGTGCCGGACGGCACGCCGGAGCTCACGCGCGAGGCGTTCGCGGCGCTCTACCACGCCAAGCACTTCGAGGTGGTGGAGCCCGACAAGGCCTCGAAGTCGAAGGCCACCACCGATAACAAGAAGGAGTCCTGATCAATGCCGCTTCCGACAAAGAAGGGCTACGTCGCGCTCGACGGGCAGAAGCTCGGCGAGGTCATCGACGTGACCGTGACCGACTCGCCCGAGGAGGAGGACACTTCGATCATCGGACGAGATGAGGCCGACTACGCGCCGCGCACCGAGGTCGACTACGGGCCCGAGACCATCGTCGTCAACATGTACGTCGACCCGACCGACCCGCAGCAGGACAAGCTCGTGCGGGGCGCCATCATCGACGAGGTCGTCGACTACCCGGTCGGCAACCAGGTCGGCATGCGCAAGGACACCTACAAGGACTGCAAGATCATCACCGTCAACGACGGCACCCGCGCGTTCAAGGGCCGCTGGAAGCAGACGGCGACGATGCGCTGCAACGGCGGGCGCGTCCGGACGAGAATCACCTGATGATGTTCGACGAAGCGTCGCTCGAGCGACGGGTCGCCGAGCTCGGGAAGCTGCTCGGCCCCATCCTGGTGGAGGGGTGCGGGAAGGGCGGCGACTCGCACGGCGAGGTCTACTTCCTGCCCTTGTCCGGACGCGTGCAGCGACAGGTCAAGGTCCTGACCCGCGAGCACGCGTCGACGGCGTACTACCGCCAGCTGCTGCTCCGCATGCTCGACGCGGAGGGTGACCGGATCTACGAGGAAGGCGAGATCGACGAGGTGCTCGCAGGCGGCATCGACCCGAACGACGCGGCGTTCGTGATGGCCCAGATCTGGAGCGAGACCGTCGTCGAGCACGAGGGAAAGAAGCCGCGCTCGAGCGCGTTCTGCAGGAAGGCGGCGCGCGCGCGCCTGGCCCGGTTCGATCACCTGTCCGGACCGATCCGCATCCCGCACATCGGCGACGACGGTCGCGACCTCGAGGTCTACTACCGACCCCGGGACGGCCTGGCGGACTGCGCGTGTCAGCAGTACCTGGTCGACAGCCCCGAGGACCACGAGTGCCGGATCCTGATCGAGCGTGCACGCACGCGCGACGACAAGCCGGTGTTCAAGCCCGAGCACCTGAACAGCCTCCTCGCCGGGCTCCGGCCGGCGGAGATCAGGCGGGCGCTGTTCGAGATGAAGCACCCGTCGTTCCTCTCGAAGAAGGTCCGGTTGCAAATGCAGATCGATCAGGAGGCGATCTCCGAGATCGACCCGGACGTCGCAAAAAACTGATGCGGGGCGACGGCAACCTGTTCCTGGCGATGCAGGACCTGGACGAGCGCGGCTCGTCGTTGTCGGGCGCCCCGACCAAGCTCGATTCACCGGTTCTCGAGAACGTGCTGCTCGGGTTCTTCCGTGAGCTGAAGCGCGAGATGAGAGAGGAGAGGGGAGGCTGATGTCTCGCGCAACAGCGGTCTACGACCTGGTCCTCGCCGACAAGTCCGGGGCGGGTCGTCGATCGTTCCTCGGCGGCATCAAGCAGATCGACTCGCGGACGGCCGCGCTCGCCGCCGGCGGGTTCGCCGCCGTGGCCTCGGCGGGCGTCGGTGCGTTCATCGCGCTGTACAAGTCGCAAGGGCCGGTCATCGACCGACTCGGAAAGATGTCCGAGACCACGGGCTTCGCGACCACCAGTCTGCAGGCGTACTACGACGCGGGCGAGCGCGCAGGCCTCTCGAACTCGATGATCGACAAGAGCCTCGAGAAGATGCTGATCCGCGTCTCGAAGGCCGCCGACGGGATCGGCACCGGGGTCAAGGCCTTCGACGCGCTCGGCCTCTCCGCGGAGGAGCTTCAGGATCTCTCGCCCGAGAAGCAGTTCGAGCGTATCAGCGATGCTCTGCAGGGCGTCGAGGACACTGGCACCCGCGCCCGCTTCGCCATGGACATCTTCGGCAAGTCCGGCACCGAGATCACCCGGCTGACGGCGGAAGGCGCGGAGGCGGCACGCCAGAGGTTCGAGGATCTGGACCTGCAGCTGACCGAGATGAACGTCGGCGCCGTCGAGAACCTGAACGACGAGCTGCAGCTCGCGGAGTCGCACGCGAAGGCCGCAAGCCAGGTGTTCCTCGCCGAGCTCGCGCCGGAGCTGCAGGCGATCGTCGGGACCACGGGCGAGGTGGCTGCGGGGTTCCTCGGCGCGAGGGATACGGCCGAGGTGCTCGGCGAGGCCATCGTCACCGGTATCGGCTACGGCGGCGAGGTCATCAACATCGTCCGACGCGGCATCGTCGGTCTGAATGCGGTCTCCGCGGAGGCCACCGTGTTGTTCTACCGGATGGCGGACGCCGTTCCGGGTCTGGACCTGACCGACCAGATCAGCTCGGCGCAGGAGGAGGCGGACAAGCTCGCGGGGTCACTCGGCGCGATCCCCGACGCCGGCGAGTTCATCGGCGGCCTGCGCGAGCGCGTGGCGGCGAACCGGGCAGCGGCCGAGCAGGCGGCGGACGATATCGTGCGCGCCCGTGAGCGCGCCATGACCGGTGAGGCGGGTGGCAGTGGAGAGGCGGGCGGGTCGAGGTCTACGCCGGCCGGTGCGGCGAGCGGAGGCGGCGAGAAAGCCTCTCGGCAGCAGAGCGACTCGAGCAGGTCCGGGGACGAGTCCGGGGGCGACGACATCGAGGCGTCGATCGATCGACGCATGAAAGCCGAAGCGGATGCCGACGCACGATCGGCACAGCGCGAGCAGGACGCCGCCGAGCGGCGACGCGAGATCCGCGAGCGCGAGTTCGAGATGCTCAGGCGCTCGACGCTCGACGAATCCGAGCTGCAGACGGAGGCGTTCCGCGGGCAGATCAGTTTCCTCGGCGAGATCGCCGCGGAGGAGGAATCCGCGGCCGAGATGCGTCGGGCCGCGCGCGAGCGCGAGATCGAGGAGCTACGCGACGCGGCGGTCGGGAAGACCGAGGCCGAGGTCGGCGCCGCGCGCGAGCGGATCGAGATGCTGCAGGATATCTCCGCCGGCGACGAGGAGCGGCAGGCGGAGATCCTGCAGGTGCGTGAGGACCTCGCTCGCGCGCATGCCGAGAACATGCTCGACATCCACCAGTCGCGCCTGGCGGAGGAGATGGAGGCCGAGCAGGTGCTTCAGGAGACGCGTGACGCGGACTTCGAATCGATCCGGCGCGGCACGCTCGATCGGTACGAGTTCGAGACCGAGGCGTTCATCGAGCAGATCGAGCGGCTCGACGAGATAGCCGGGGAGGATCGCGAGCGACAGGCCGAAGTGCTCGCGCTGAAAGAAGAGCTCGCGCGCGGTCACGCGGAGACGATGCTCGACATTCATCTCTCGCGCCTTGACGAGGAAACGAAGGCCGACCGAGACCGGCAGCAGGCGGGCGCGGCCTACCTCGAGGAAGGGCTTGCCTTCTTCGCCAGCCAGAGCGAGGAGGCACTGGCGATCTCGAACGTCATCGCGGCCGGTCGGATGGCCCACGGTGCCGGCGAGGCGATCATGTCCGCGTATGCCTGGGGCAACTCGATCGGTGGTCCGCCGCTCGGCGTCGCCTCCGCGGCGGCCGCCACCGTCTACACCGGCGCGCTCATCGCGCAGACACTCGGCGTCGGTGGTGGCAGTGCGCCGACGGGCGGCGGCGGCGGCGGCTTCGCGGTCACCGAGCGCCAGGAGGACCGTGACGGTGCGCGCGCGTTCACCGGCGACGATGCCGCCGACAGCCTGCTCGGGCGCCGTGACGGCGATTCGGCGAGCGCGACAGCGAGCGCGCCCGAGCCTGCGGTCGTGCAGCAGCAGGTCGTCTACAACGCCTACTTCCCGTTCACGCCGCCGGCGGAACGCGAGGCGCGCGCCGCTGAGCAGCTGCGCAAAGACATCCTCGCGAAGCGGGTCCAGATCGAGCCGGGTGGGCAGGTCACCACGAACGTCTTCGACTACGAGGACGAGTACTGATGGCGTATGACCGGAACCCGTTCACGATCGGCTACATCGTCCGCCGCTCCCCGATCGAGCTCGGCCGCGTCGGCACGCTGCAGACGCTGGTGGCCGAGGCGCGCACGTTCTCGCCGCCCGATGATCACTACGACCGTGAGGACGGCCACTACGACGGCGGGTTCGAGTCGGCGCTGCTCGAGCAGTGGGAGGAGGTCGACGTCGAGGTGATCGAGATCGAGCCCGGGTATCACCTGCTCGGCGCGACACCGAACCTGCCGGACGTCCGGCTCAGCCGGATCCTCGAGTGGAAAGAGTTCGTGCAGTCGGCCGCCGATGGTCAGCTCCTGCCGGTCAACGCCGGGACGATCGGCGGCGTGGATCGCGCGTTCAACGCGAAGCTGATCTCGCCCCGTATGAGCTACCCACGCAAGGGCCAGAAGATGCGATTTTCCGTGCAGTTCCGTCTCCGACTCGTGGAGGCCTGAGCCATGGCGGTCCCGCTTTTCCTCGACAACGCCGAGAACCGCGCGCTCGGCCACATCGGTCGATTCCAGGCGAGCGACCTGGTCTACAGCGACGAGTTCGGAGGCTCGGGATACGAGGCGATCAAGCGGAATCGCTGGCGCGACAACCGCCTGGTCAACGACAAGAACGGCCGCCGATTCGGACGGACGCTGCAGCAGCCGAACGTCGATGGCCACGACGAGTTCGGCAAGGTGTACCTGAAGCCGGACGGCACGCCGCAGTTCATTCACCCGCAGGGCAAGCGGCACGCGATCTGGTACGACAAGCACCGGGCCGACGTGCAGTTCGTCCGGGACGGCCGGCTCGTGCTCGGGGCGAAGTACACGAACGAGCGCGATCCGACGATCGACATCACGTCGAAGATCCCGGGCACGAACGAGAACTATCACCCCTACTTCGACGCGCGTTTCGGCAAGAACATGGACGCCCGGTTCAAGGCCTACGGGTCGTGGCTCGACTCGGTGTTCTACATGGAGGACCCGGGCCAGGGGAACAAGAAGATCGTCGATCCGGACTCCCCGGCGCTGTTCTGGCGGTACCTGTATTTCGAGCAGGACATCGATTTCTCCGGGCAGCAGATCGGCACCGCCTACCGGGCATCGACCTGGTTCATGCCGGCGGTGAAGCCCACGGCGCCGTGGGACTACGTCAGGCGCATTCTCGCGAACGGCAACGAGGCGGGTGTCACCTACGACGACGACCCGAAGACCGGTCTCGAGTACGACGTGCACGAGCACGAGGCGACGCACAAGGCGAAGTTCCGGCAGGCGCTCCTGATGAAGGGCATCAGCGAGTCCGGTAGCCCGAACCCGGATCACACCGAAGGCACCGGCATCACCTACGCCGACGACTACGGCATCGACCTGATGGCAGGTCCTGTCACGATGGGGTTCTACTGGGCCCCGCCGAGCAGCGAGCACCCGACCGGCACGACGCAGTACCTGCTGAACGGCCGTGTGGTCAACCGCGACGACTACCGCGTCAGCGAGATCGCGCAGGCGCTGTTCCAGACGCGAGAAGGCAACACGACGATCAAGGGCGGCGACTCGCCGACGCCGTACCGGCCGTACCGTCAGCGCGACGCGGGGCTGTTCAACGACTCGATCTGGGAGAACCCGTCGCTACTCGATCGCGACGAGGTGACGATCGGGTACTGCCGCATCTGGCAGGAGCCACGGTTGCGCGGTCCGGCGTCGGATCCGCACACCACATGGCGTAGCCCGCGGGCGGAATCCGCGTCGGTCATCGATCCGGAGACGCCGACCGGGGACGCGACCGGCGACACCGGCGCGGGCGCGGGCGGCGGTTTCGGACTGCCGGCGCCGGCCAACGTCGCCGTCACCGTGCTCGGCGGAGATCTCGCGATCGAGATCACGCCACCGGACGACGTCAGTGGCATCACCGGCTGGGAGATTCGCCGCGGGCCCGGCGACGACTTCGGCGTGGTCGAGCTCCCGATCGGGACGCTCACCTACCTCGACGAGACGGTCACGCCCGGGCGGTACACGTACACCGTCCGATCGGTCGGTGCCGACGACGCACGCTCGGCCGACCGGGCGCAGGCGGCCACGGCTGTCGAGCCGCCGAAGACGTTCGCCGAGTCGTTCCGGTTCCGTGTCTCGGCGACGAAGGAGACCTACCTCGGCAGTCCGTTCCTCGTGCGCGCCACCGCTACCTCGAACGAGCGCGCGTTCCCGTACCGGTTCGAGTTCGAGATCGACGAGTCGCAGGTGCCGTCCGGTGTCGAGGTCTCGATCGAGAGCGTCGACGGGCGACAGATCGCGGTGACCGCAACCGGCGCGGTCGACATCGCCGACGCGATCATCGTGCGCGCGGTCCAGGCGGGCGAGCCGGCGCTCTGACCTGATGGCCAGCAACTCCGCACCTGCCGCGAGCACCACGCGGCGGGTGCCGCTGCGCGTGCGCGAGTACACCGCGCAGCGCCCTCTCGTCGTCGGCCCGCGGACGGCCCACGTCGCCCGGTTCACCCTCGGGCCCGGGCAGGTGTTCTACGTGCCGAGCCGCCCGGGCCTCGACCTGCCGACGAACGCGACGCAGAGCCCGGGGTTCATCGCGAAGAACGGGATCTCGCCGATCACCGACAACGCGGGTGTCCTGACCAACGTCGCGACGATCAGCGGGTGCACGCTGAAGATCGTCGACGTCAGCCGGCAGATGAGCCAGTTCTTCGCCGAGGCGCTCGCGAGCGGCATCGGCACGCGGCACAAGACCGTCGAGCTGTTCGCGATGGACCCGGACGAGGCCTTCGACGAGGAGCAGCTGCTCTACACGTTCATCATCGACGGGTACTCCGGTACCGGCACCACGAAGAGCATCACGCTCCGCGAGGCGAACCTCCAGACCACGAAGGAGATCTTCCCGACACTGTCCTGGCCGCTGGTCTCGAGCGTCGACGAGAACGAGCTCGAGATGACCCTCGCCGCAGGCGACGACGAGGACTACCGGTTCGAGCGTAGCGAGGACGACCCGTTCTACCCCGGCCGCACCGTGGGCTACCTCCGCGTCGGCGACGACGGCGAGATCGTCTCCTGGGTCCGGCGCGAGCGCATCGGCGGGTACTGGCGATACATCCTGCTCGGCCGGGGTCTCTTCGGCACCTCTCCCGCGGCGATCGACGTCGACGAGGAGCAGCCGATCGAGAACCGCCAGGAGATCCGCGAGTTCGTCTACTACCAGGAGGACGTCCGCGACGCGACGCTGATGGCGCTCGCGGGCCGCACGTTCGACGATCGCTCGACGCCTGCGCACTGGAGCGCCGGTCTCGACGAGCGGTTCATCGACCTCGTCGCGCTCGGCGGATCCCGGTTCGATCACTCGGTCGAGGTCGAGGAGCCGGAGGCGCAGGAGGCGAAATCGTTCGTCGAGGCCTACTGCCTCCGGACGATGCAGGGCGCCGTGCTCCGCGTGAACGCGCGCGGCGCGCTGATGCTGCAGGCGATCGAGAACGCGCCGCCCGACGCCGCCTACGTCACCACGTTCGATCGATCGAACGTCGACCTCGGCACCGTCTCGCCGTTCCGGGTGCGGCACGACGAGATCGCGAATCCGATCACCGCGCTGTGGGACTACAACCCCGCGACGAAGGAGTTCGCGAACCGCACGATCGAGCGGGACCTCGAGGCCGAGAGCACGCACGGCCAGAGCAAGCCCCTGACGGTCGAGTACCCGTCGATGCACACCGGTCTGCACACCGCCGTGCAGATCCGCCAGCGGCTCGTGTCGCTCGGCGAGGCGTACAGCGACGAGACGGTGACGGTGAGCTTCGACGCGCGCCGCACGATGCGCTGGGTGCAGACCGGGCAGCTGGTCCGCGTGAAGCTCGACGTGCGCACCGACGACACGAACGGCGGCAGTGCGCAGCCGCTCGACCGGACGATGCTGGTCATCGGGCGACGGTACGACCCTTCGACGCGGCGCGTGAGGTACTTCCTCTGGGGGTCGTCGGGCCGCTCGATCGCGCGCGAGGAAAGTCTGCTCGCCTCGCACATCCCGGATGCCGAGTACGAGCGCCAGGCACGGCGCTGGTCCGACACCGTGCCGGTGGTGAACGGGGTCTCTCGAGGCGCCGGGCACGAGCTGTTCCCGGCGAAGTACTTCCACGACGGTGACCTCGTGCTCGCGCCGGATTTCCGCGCGACGTTCGTCCGCCCGGGCGTGAAGTTCCAGCTCTGCGTGCGCGGGGCGTTGCTGATCCAGAGCCCGAACCCGTTCGCGGCGAAGGCGATGTCGCGCCACGAGGGCGGGAACGGCGAGGACCCGACGGGCCCGGCCGAGCCAGGCCAGAGCGGCTACTTCGGACGCGGTACCGGCGGCGGCGGCTGGCAGCTGGTCAGCCAGTACACGACGAACGCGTTCGGCGACGGGGTCATTGATCGCGCGCACGAGAAGTACAGGACGCTCGGGTTCACCGCGGCGCCGACGACCGGTATCGAGAACGCGACGGGTCCGGTCTCCGCGGTGCCGGTGCTGGATCTCGCGCTGAACGACGACCAGTTCTCCGGCGTGCCGGCGGACATCTCCGGGAGTGGCGGCGCGGGCGGCGCGGCGATCCGCCTGCGCGATCGCCAGCTCGACGGCTTGAAGACCACCGACCGGAAGCCGAAGCCGTTCGATCGTATCGAGCTCGTCGGAAAGCGCGGTCGGCGAGGCGGACTCGGTATCGAGATCTGGTCTCGAGGCGGCGGGTTCTCCGGCGCGGGCGCGCTCGACACGAGCGGCGAGGACGTCCCGTTCAGCGAGGTGTACCGCGACCACCTGCACCTGTACGCCGGCGCGCCCGGGCCGTCGCAGCCTGGCGCGGTGATCTGGATCCAGGACGATCCGCGGGCGCCGCTCGTTCAGTTCGACGATCGCAGGATCCGGGCGAACACCGGCGACGTCAGGCTGCCCGGCGAGCGTGGCTGGTCGGACACGCGCCGCTGGCTGCAGCCGCCGGCGTCGACGCCGAAGTACCACAGCTACTTCAGCGACGACCCGGGCGTCAGGAACCTCTGGGCGACGGCCGCGCGCTCGCAGTACGCCCCTCGCCCGGCGGTCGTCGAGCGGAAGCCGCGCGCCGATCTTCGAGGCGTCGGACTCGCGCTCTCGAGACAGCGCGACGGGCTGATCCGGATGATCATCACCGAGACGACCGACCCGCCGTCGTTCGGACTGCCGGGCGACATGGCGATCGCGCAGTTCGTCCTCGACGGCTCGAGCAAGTCGCCGTACGCGCAGGTCATGAACGACGCGGGCGTCTGGGAGGTGATCGACTGGACGCAGCCGACCATCGCCTACGACACGCTCCTGTACATCAACCGCGAGTACGGCGGTACCGAGCTCGTGTCGAGCGAGGAGCGCCCGGTCGACAAGCCGGACGGCACGCTCTGGTACCAGCCGTCCACCGGCATCGAGCGGATCCTGCAGTCGCCGCCAGCGGAGGACATCATCTTCCGCGTGCAGTCGGTGCCGCTCGGCCGGCAGCTGCTCACGGACGGACGTTTCGAGGAGACGAAGCAAGGCCGCACGAAGTGGATCCAGACCCGAAACGCGGCGCTCCAGCCAGTGAACGCGTTCGATCAGCTGGCCGCGTCCATCAGCAGCGCGTTCATCAACGCCGGGCAGGTGCGGGGCGACTTCAGCCAGGCGCAGGCACCGGAGCCTGACGGCACGACCGGAGGCGGCACGAGCGGCGGAGGCAGCACCGGCACGACCGTCCTGCCGGCCGTCTACGACGAAGAGCGGTTCGCCGCCACCGAGACGACGCTCTCGCTCCGCTGGAAGGTCATCACCGAGCTTGCCGAGGAGGAGGGAGTGCTTGGGTACCAGGCGATCATCGGCGGCCAGGTCTACGCCACCGTGCAGGGTGCGACCGCGACCGAGATCGTGCTCACCGGTCTCGACCCGGGCGTGCTCTACGACATCCTGATCCGGCCATACGGCGCGAACGGCGCCCGGGGACCCAGCCGGGCGATCCGTGCGCGCACGAGTAGCGCGGGCGGCGCCGGTCCGGACGGGTCGGAGACGCTCGATGTTCCGCGCAACCTCCGGACCGCGTCGGTCAGCGCGACTCGTGTGGAGTTCACGTTCAACTTCCCGGCGAACGACGCCGGCGTCGAGCGGTACCGGCTGAGCAGCTCGCCCGCCATCGCCGGCCTGCCCCTGCGCGCGACCCGCGGGTACTTCTCGGTCGAAGGTGCCGATCCAGCAACCGACTACCGGTTCTTCCTGCGCTCGGAAGGCGCGAACGACACACGGTCCGCGGACATCTCGCTCGCCGTGCGCACGCTGGCCGCGGGGCAGAGCAGTGGCGGAGGCGGCGGGCAGAAGGGAATCCGCCTGAGCGACCGCGGGCGCCGCGTGAAGGGCACCGCGTTCCAGGACAACGCGAGCATCCCGATACGCCGCGGGCAGCAGGTCCGGATCCGCCTCTCGTACGGCGCGCTGTTCACCACGCCGGTGTCGGACGACCGCGGATCGTTCGAGGTGACGATCCCGGCGACGTCCGATCGAGATCTCGGGCGCCAGGCCACGATCTACGCCAACAACGGCACCGACGCGACCCGCGCCACCACCACGTTCACCTACGAGCTCTGATGTCACTCCTGCAACTGCCGCTCCAGCCGGACACCACGTGGGCGAGGTTTCTGGCGGGCCAGGGCGAGGGCGGGAGCGACGCGTACCAGATCGACGGGAACGCGGGCGCGCAGAACCGCCTCATGCACAAGGAGCTCGTCGAGCCGAGCAACGCGCTCAGCCTGATGACCCGGATACGGGCGCTGTCGACGCTGACCGTGTCGGACCCTGCGCGCCAGGGGATCGCGGTGCGGATCCGCGGGTTCCGTGTGCCACCGGGCGGGAAGGGTCAGGTCCAGGTCTGGGACAGCGAGCCGGAGACGCGCGGCAAAAGCGCCTGGTCGAGTGCCCCGTACTCGCAGTGGACCGACATCGTCTTCACCACGGCGATACCTCGAGACCGTGGCATCCAGTTCTGCACCTTCGAGCTCGTGGTCAGCGCGACCGGCGGGCAGGTCACGCTCTCGAGCGTCGAGTGCTACCAGTACAACGCGTTCACCATCGGCCTCGGGATGCCGGGCGTGAATGCCGCCTACCCGACCAGTCAGGTCATCTGGCCGTTCGACACGCAGCTCCCGACGTTCGGTGACGAGCGCGACCTCCGCTACGTCTACGACCTCCGGACAGAGTACGTCGACGTCCGCCGCGGGCAGCGCCTGACAACCACCGGCGGTGAAGGCGTGATCTACGCGTTTGGCACTCGCCGGACGGCGAACGGCGACCGTTTCGCCACGCAGCTCCGGGCCGGGCTCGCGCTCCGCTTCTTCTCCGTCGACGGCGAGCCGAATCAGATCGTGCCGCTCGGCGAGGTCACCAGCACGTTCATCGGCACGGGCTACATGTCGATCCCGACCGACACGTCGGTGGTCGCCGTCCGCGACTACTACGCGGTCACGCTGCAGATGTGGATGCAGCAGGCGGAGGAGTTCGAGAACTCGAGCGACACGTTCAGCGACATCGCGCTGCAGGCGACCGACGTGTTCTGCGGACTGACCGTCGCCGAGAACGAATTGCCGACGCAGGGTCCGGACGAGTGAGCACGCGGGCGGGGTACCGGGTGATGCACGGCGAGCGCCTCGTCGCGCACGGCACCGGGATCCCGCCCGAGCTCGGCCCGGGCGAGACCCTCGTGCTCGTGCCGGATGTCGATGGCGACGAGATCGTGCGGGCGCAGCTCGAGCGCCAGTCGTCGGTGCACGCGCTCGCACGCGTGAACGCGAGCTCGCGCGCGGTGGCCATGGCGCTGAAGGCGTTCGCCGCCGAGCGGTACCTCGCCGAGGTGCCCGAGCCTGACGAGCACGACTCGCTCGACCTGGACCTGATCGACCCGCAGCGGTACCGGGCGCTCCACGAGGAGTACTGGGCGACGCTCGCGCAGGTCGACTGGTCGCCCTGGGAGCTCGCGCGCCGGATTGTCGATCGAGCGCATGCGGCGAGTGCCGCCGAGGCCGGCCTGCGCCGCCGGAAGCTCGCCGCGGAGGTATCGCTCGAGAAGCTTTTCGAGGAGTCGTCGAACGACACGGCACCTGCCGTCTTCAACCCACCACCACCACCCGTACCGGAGAGAACCCGATGAGCGAGACACAGAACGACATCCCGCCCGAAGAGATGGTGAAGGCGCGGGATAGCCTGTCGAAGTACGGCCTCTGGGTCGCTGGCGACACCGGCGAGCAGGAGAAGCAGGGCGTCAGTGCGCTCGCGATGATGGCGGCCGCGCTCGAGCTCCAGCTGCTGAACGCTCCGGACACCGCGCGCGTCACGGTCAGCCGTGACGGCATCCGGATCGAGCCGGCGACGCCCGCATCCGAAGACGCCACGGACGCGCCGGCCGTCGAGCAGGCACCGGTCGAGGTGAGGATCGAGCCGGACAAGATCGAGGGCGACTTCAGCACGGACGCACCTGCCGATGGCTGATGAGCAGGGGTTCGAGTGGTCAGGGTCCGTCGACGGGATCCCTGACGGCGGAGAGTTCCGCCTCGAGGTACGTGCCGGGTCGACGGTCATCGACACGCTCCCGATCGCGGTCCGCGACGGCCAGTGGGTGATCGACGCACCGGGCTCACGGACGACGGCATGGCCTGATGTCTGGGACGCCTGGCTCATCGCACAGACGCCCGGCGGCGAGGTGGCCACCGAGGTCGATCGCGGGATATTCCGGATCGTGGCCTCGGGCGATCAGCCGACGGACCCCGGGCAGCCGTCCAGTAGCACGCCTATCGCACCGAAAGGCTTCGGCTCCAGGAACACGACCTACGGCAACAACGGCCGGATCATCACGGTCACGAACCTGAACGACTCCGGCCCGGGCTCTTTCCGTGATGCCGTCGAAGTGCAGATGGGCGAGCGGTACGTCGAGTTCGACGTCTCCGGCACGATCCAGGTGCCGAGCGAGATATCGCTCATCAATCCGGCTATCACGATCGACGGTTCGACGGCACCGGGCAACGGCATACGGCTTCAGGCGACGCCGGGCAACAGCGGGTTCGTGCTGCGAACGACCACGACCGACATCTTCATCAACAACGTCGGGATGTACCACCACAACGGTACCGGGAACGTCGACAACCGCGACGTCCTGAACATCTCGAAAGGCTCGTACCGGGTGTGCGTCAGCCAATGCACGTTCATGTGGGGCGCCGACGAAACGGTCAGCATCTTCCACTCTGGCAGCGATGTCGGCGACATCACCCTGCAGTACTGCCTGATCGCGGAAGGGCTCGACGATGTCGGTCACTCGAAAGGACGTCACTCGAAAGGCGTTCTCGCGACCCGCGCGCTTCCCGGCATCACGATACTGGGCTGCATATTCACCGGCATGGGCCGCCGGAACCCTCGCGTCGACGGGCAGGCACAGGTGATCAACTGCGTGGCGATCTCGAGCGGCGGTGGCGAGTTCAGGCCGCTGTCGTTCGGCAAGGAGGTGGCCGGCAGCGATGCCGAGTACGACTTCGCCTACAACCGTGTCATCGGCACAGGCGGGCCGGAGAAGGGTGCGCTCATCTATCCGCAGAAGCTGTTCGAAGCGGGCGAGCCGACCGTCTTCTCGCTCGGCAACATCGACGACCAGCACCGCACGTCGAACAGCCAGCCGGAGCGAGATTGGTACGGCAGCTACAACAGCGGGAACCCGGAGAACCTGAATCTCGTCAGCAGTCCTCACCACCCGGACACGCTCGCCATGTGCACGCACACGGACGCGACCGGCACGGCGCTGCACGACTATCTGAAGACGGTCGTCGGCGCGCACTCGTGGAACCGCCACCCGAACGACCAGCGCGTGATCGAGAAGATGCCGGACCCGTCCACCGGGACCATCGCCCTGACGAACACGGCGGTGCAGCTGTACTGAGGTGGCCGTGGCTCCGGATGGCGATGACGGGGTAGAGCGCGGCGAGCACGCCGGCACAAATCATCGCGGCGGGTAGCAGTGGCATGGCGACGTCCGTGTCGCGGGAGGTGCCGAAAGGGTCGCACGGGCGTGGCGCCGGTGTCCGTGCGGTGCGTCACCTTCCGTCTTCAACGCGTTCATTGCATACAGGCGCTGGCTCAGCTCTCGCGCGCACCGACGATCGTCGGCATGATCCAACGCAGCACCGGCACCCGCTCTCCGTCGAAAGGGCCGGTCCATCTCAACCCCCAGTATCCGCGTCGCACGTGCGGCGCGACGCCTCTTCCGTAGGTGCCCGGCTCGTGCGGCCTCGTCGAACGGATCGCGTCGCCGTAGGTGCGTCCGACCTCGACGACTCGCGGCCCGGCCGGCGCGAAGATCCTGAGTCCGCGGCGGCGCATCATGCGCACGTCGACCTGGTGACCGAATCCGCCGGGCGGCTGCAGCGCGCGGATCTCCGGTTCGTCGACACACAGGAACATGAGCAGCGGCAGCACACGCGTGACAGCGGCGCCGGCCGCGTCCCACGCAGCGCGATGCAGGATCGGGTCGAGCGCCGCGTGCGCCAGCTGATCGCGGCTTTCTGCCGCGGCGGCGTTCAGTGCTTCGAGCGCGGCGAGCACCGACACGCCACGCGTGAGAGGCATCGCAACCGGAACCGTCGTGGCGTCTCCGGTGTCGAGGAGCACGCGGAGTTGCCGCAGCTCGCTCCTGCCATCGAGCGTGTCCCCGATCGATGCCCACGCGCCGACGATCGAGCGCCCACCGATCGGCATCGGAAGAGGATCCGGGAGCGGTAGGTACAGCGCGTAATCCGAGAGATGGTCGAACACCTGAACAGGGACCTCGCCGGTCATCGGTGTCGCGACCAGCTCGCGCGCGAGGTCGACGTCAATGCGGTAGACGCGCTGCGTGTAGCGCCACGGCCCGAGCGTCGCGGCGGAGGCTGTCCAGGGCTGGCGGAGCGCCGGCGTGATGTCCGGCGCGAGATCTCGCCAGTCCGCGAGCGGCAGGAACAGGCGCGTGTCGCGATCGCCGGCGTGGTACTCGAGCGCGGCGGATTCGACGTCGGCCCACAGGCCCGGGCGCTGTTCGGCGAGGCGCCCGAGCGGTGCGTGGAGCGTGATCACCGTCGGGCGCCTCCGAATCAAGCGGCAGTGCCGGCGAGGGTCTCCTCGCCCCACTGGAGATCGTCTGCGCAACCGCCATCCGCCGTCGCCAGCTGGACGATACGCTTGGCCATCTCCTCATCGCGCGGTCCGTTCTCCCAGATGGCGATGGCATCGGACTCGCTCGTCGCGACCGTTGCAATAGCGCGCATCACCTCGATATCGGTCTCGCGGCCTTGGGCGGTCGCGATGAAGGCGTCGGCGGCGTCGGTGCGGATGAAATCGGTCATGGTGTCGTCTCTCGGGTTGGCGGGGCGGCGCCGCGTCCATGCGGCAAGGTGCGGTCAGGCGGACGCAGCGTCGCGAGCCTCTTCGAGGTGCTTGTAGGTCGCGCCGTCGCGACCGACCCAGACGCATTCCCGCCGGTCCCAGACCATCGCGCCAGTGGCGTCGTCAGCCGCGTCGAGTTCGGACCACGCATCGTCGGCACTGGCGTGGCCGATATTGCGGTCGTCGGCAAGGTGCCACGGGACAAAGCGGCGGGCGGCGTGACCAGCTTGTGCGTCGATGGCTTTCTGGATTCCGAGGCTCATGTCGATGTCTCCGTTGGTGGCCGCTGCTGCGACCATGGATCTACTATGCCACTCATATATCGACAGGTCAACCGCTCTCTTCACTTTCCTCTCGCAGCGGTCTCGCGCACGCAGTGCCAGAGCAGGGCCGTCGTGGAGTCGATGCCGGTCTCGACGGCGATCTCGTCGAGCAGCGCGTCGATCTCGATCGGCACGAGCGAGCCGCTTAGACGACGGCGGTCCGCGCCTTGGCGGTATCGCTCGGCGGCGGCGAGTTGGGACTTCGGTGTGGCTGGCTTGCGAGACATTGACGCTCCTGTATCTATGCCGCTACCGTACGTCGGCGCTGGCGTGTCGTCAACGCGGATCGCCATAGTCACTGCAACATCCGGCGCCAGCACGTGCCCCGAAGCGGCTCCGCAGCAGCCGCCGAGAGCCGTAACGGCGACACCGGCTTTTCGATAGCAAATCATTCCTAGAATATTCCGGAGTGACCGTGCAGCGGCCTGTCGGCGATCGCCCCACGTCAGCGGTTCGCCAGCTCGATCAGCACGTCCGCGTGGCACGGCTGGCCGAGCGCGCACAACGTCGCCGACGAGAACCCGCGCCGCTACTCGCGGACGACGAGCCGGTTCCCGCGACGGATCACGAGGCCTTCCCGCAGCATCGCCGCCCGCAGGCGTCGGGCATCGGCGTCGTTGAGTCGGTAGCGGGACCTCACCCGGCCGACGGCGAGCTCGCGGACGCGGCCGGCGGCCAGGTCGGCGCGAGCGGCGACGAGGGCAGCCCGGTACGCCCGCTCGTCACGCTCGGTGAACGCGGCGGGCGGGCGCTCGGAGTTCGGCGCAGAGGCAGGCGCGGCACGTGGCCGCTCTACTCCTGCGCCTCGGGCTTTCCCCCGACGGTCTCCGTGCTGCGGCGAGCCGGACGGGTCGTGCTCAGAGCACCGAGCGCGAGCAGCACCGCGAACGGCGTCGCGCTCAGGAGGACGGCGGCCAGCAACGCGAGCTGCGTATCCGTGAGCCCGATGGTCTCCTCGACCGCCTTCATCGTCTGGCCGACGCTGGACACGTCCACCTCGGCCGCCGTCCGCTGCGCTCGCTCGAGCCGCGGCATCAGCACGCTGATCTCGCGGCTGATCTCCTGCCCTTTCGTCACGTAGTTGGCTGGCAGAGCCCGTGCACGCGACTGCAGGTCTCGCACCTGCTGCTCGTAGAGCGTCACCGTGTTCTGCGCCGCGATGTACTCCGGCGACGCGATGTTCTCGCTACGCGCGGCGTCGTAGAGGCGACTGGTGAACCCGCTGGTGCTGGTCGCGACGGAGAACGCCTCGAGGGCGAGCACGACCACCAAACAGATGCAGGCGACGCCGCCGGCGGCACTGGTGGCGATCAGCGCACCTGCCAGGCGCGAGAGCACGAACGAGCCGAGCAGCAGCGCCGCGGCGACGCCACAGAACAGCGCCTTCATCTCGACGGTGCCGCCGAGCCTGCCGAGAAACGACGAGGCCTGGACGATCGAGGCCATCACGCACGCGAGCGCGACCACGATGGCGGCGGCGCGCCACGGCCCCAGCTCCACCCGGGCCGTCATCGATTTGGCGATCGGTTGCATTCGGGGGAGTTCGGTCTACTGTCGGGGTTGGTCATCATCAGCTCCTGGGCTGGTGGTGGAACCGGTGGTGAGACACCGGGGAGGCGCGGCCCTCTCGGGCCGCGTGGCCTTACGCTCGTCGTGAGCGACGTGCTGTGAAAACTCTTTGAGGGCACGAAGTTACGACCTCGCGAGATGCTCGGCGGCCTGCCGGCGTCAGCAGGTAGATGCGCTGCGGGTCCACCCGAATTCGCTCCATCCTTGACTCGACGAGCCCGAGCTGATCGAGCCGTAGCAGCGCTCGGTCTACGCGTGTGCGGCTGTATCCGCGGTCTGCCGCCGCGACTATCTCCTCGGCCCGGATCCAGCCTGTCGCGCCGGCGGTGACGCTGAGCACGTGTGCCAGGCGACGGTTCGCGCGAGCTCTCCGGACGCGAGCGAGCAGGCGCAGGAAGCGGTTGCGTCGGTCGCTGGTACGCGCGAGTGGTAGCAGGATCACCGCGGCATCCTCCGCCGGCGCTCGTGAGCCGCGAGCCGCGAGATCTCGTCCGCCATCGCCTCGTGCCCGGCGCCGTCGGAGAGCGTCGTGGGACCGTCGCCGGTCATCAGCACGATCGACCAGTGCGCGCCGGCGAGGTAGATCGACATCACGCCTCGGTAGGCGGATCGCACCGTCTCGAGGTCGCGTATCAGGTCCGCCTGGTGCCGGCGGACGACGTCCGGGTCGTCGGCGAGCGATCGCGCCTCGTCGAGCGACAGCGTCACGCCGGCGCCGAGGATGGAGTCCAGGGTGGTCATGCGACGCCGTCGGTGATCTCGGGCGATGGGGCGTCGGTCTCGTTCAGAAGATCGTTCCGGATCGAGTCGTAGTCATCGGCCAGCAGCATGAGCAGGTTTGGTCCGATCCAGATTACGGTCTGCGCGCCGAGTTCCCTGCAGGCTGTGTCGGCGTGCTCGAGCCGATCGATGATGTCGAGATCGATCACTGCTCGAGCAGGCTTCTCCGTGCTCGAGATCTTGACGACCTCGCGCAGTCGGGGCCGGGAGCGGATCTGTTCGTTCAGTCGCTCGACGCACTCGCCTGGCGACATCCTCTGTCGGTCACCCGGCGCGTGCGTGTCGAGCACCGCATCGTGCATCACGTAGAGCTGGTATCGGCTTGGCATGGTGTGTTCCTGTGTCGGAGTGGAGGGCATGACGAGAGCGGTCACGTCGCCCTCTGTCAGGAGGTGATCGCGCCGGCGGCTCGACGGAGGAGGCCACCCATCGAAAACGTCCACGTTGGGCGGTGGGCGCGGCGGCGGCGGCGGCAGTGGCGGCGACGCCGTTCGCGGCCCGCCCGAGTGCCAGGCGTGCTCGTCGGTCGCAGCTCCCCTCGGTCGATCGTCTGGTGGCGGCTGATAGCCGCCACCGGACAACCTGGAGTCGGTGCGCGGGGCGGGCGCCAGCAGGGCGCGGCACCAGCGGCTCAGCCGGGCGGCCAGCGTGTCGTTGGCGGCGCTCAAGAGCACCACCCCTGTGCCCACGCCTTCCAGTCGAACGTGCACCCAGTGTTCGCCGAGTCCTGCTCGTCAGCGCGGAGGCCGCAACACGGGCAGACCGGCACGGAGATCATGACGACGGTGCCGGCATAGACGTCCGGCTTCTGCTCGGCGCGACCGGCCTCGACCATCTCGAGGTCGGACGGGTCGTTGTCGGCGGCGGTCATGACGGCACCGTCGCGGCGTCGTCGTCGAGGCGAGCGAGCACGCCTTCCTCGCGGACTAGCCGCCGGCGAAGCCGCTCGAGCGACTCGCGAGCGGCGTCGGCTGAGTCGAGTGCCTCGTCGGCGATCAGACGCAGACGACGTTCGCGGGCGATGTCAGTGTCCAGGACCGGCAGGTCGACGCGGCTCACAAGGCCACCTCCGCCAGCACCGTCCGTCCGAGCGCCGTCAGCTGCCCGCCTACCCATCCCTCCCCGGTGATACAGCCGATCGGCGGTTCGCAGCTCTCGAGCAAGCCGCGCGAGATCAGGCCCGCGATCGCGTCGCGCTCTACCGGCGTGCTGTCGTCCGCGCTGGCCCAGGTCATGTCCGACGCATGCCGCAGGGCGAGTCGGTCCAGCCTCGACAGGTCGCCGTACAGTTCGCACGCCAGCTCGGCCGCCCATTCCCGCAGATCCGCCGCGAGCGCCGGCCGCGTCTCGGCGCACGAGTCGGCATAGGCCTGCGCCGCCGCGATGGCGTGCGGGTCGCAGCTCATGTCGAGCACGAAGTATCGGCAGTGTTCGTGCTTGCCGCCGGGGCCGTCCGTGCCGTCGACGCGGGACACGTGGAACTTTCCGTAGATGAGGTAGATCGACATTCGGTGCAGGCGTTCATGTTTGCGGCAGCCCGGCGAGCTGGCGATCGGTCATGTCCACCCGCTTGACGTCGATCGAGGTCACCTCGTCCGGGTCGAGCGCATCGGTGTACACGAACTCGTCCAGTCGGTCACCGGCAGGGCACCATGCGTCCTCTGCCTCCTCCCAGTACAGGAGCCGCGGGCGGGCTACCGTGTCGTCGGCGGTCAGGACGTCCGGATCGACGCCGTACGCCGAACCGCACGCCCCGCAGACGCGCCACAGATCCGAGCCCTCGCGATCCGTGCTCAGCGACCAGGTCACCGCTTGGCGCTCGTGGCACCGCGCGCACTCGCCGGACCAGTCCAGTACGTTGATCAAGTTCCGGCCGCCCTCGATCGCAGCGACCTCTGCTGCCGTAGGTGCTCTCACTGGCGACCGACGATCAGCGGCGCTCACGAGGCCACCGCCGGGCGCGTGACGGCCGCCAGCCGCACCGATTCCTTCAGACAAGATCCGCCGTCGATAGCCCCCGATGCGGGTACATCGGCCGCATCGTTGTCTGAACACACCCCCGAAACCCGCAGCCGGCCGCCGTTGCGAGTCTGACTTTTAATCAGGTACTCACACGGCCGATCGGACGGCCGCAGACGGGTCTCGCAGGGGGTGGGATTCGGCCGGAAACGCCCGATCGAATCGGGGGATCGCTGTGAATCGGGGGATCGGTCCGGCGGGTAGTCAGCGCGACCGTCGCAAGCTGCTGATGAGCCTGCGAAAAATGGCGCGCCCGGAAGGATTCGAACCTCCGACCACCTGGTTCGAAGCCAGGTACTCTATCCAGCTGAGCTACGG
>JAUKWC010062495.1:0-36844 GCA_032356245.1 Endocladia muricata | reverse complement strand
GCATCTGGGTGCGTCTTCACTATGTCTATCCGTATCCGCACGTGGACGAGATCGTGCCGCTGATGGCCGAGGGCAAGCTGTTGCCCTATCTCGACATTCCGTTTCAGCACGCGAGCCCGCGCGTATTGAAGGCCATGCGGCGGCCGGCGGCGAGCGAGAACAACCTCGCGCGCATTCGCGCCTGGCGCGAGATCTGTCCGGAGATCGCGATCCGCAGCACCTTCATCGTCGGCTTCCCGGGCGAGACGGACGCGGAGTTCGAGGAATTGCTGGACTTTCTCGACGAGGCGCGACTCGACCGGGTCGGGGCGTTCGCCTATTCACCGGTCACAGGCGCCGCGGCCAATGCGCTCGAGGGCGCCGTGCCCGAAGCGCTCCGGGAGGCGCGACTCGCGCGTTTCATGGAACGGCAGTCCGCCATCAGCGCCGACATCCTGCAGGCGCAGATCGGCAGCCGGCAGGTCGTCATCCTCGACGAAGTCGCTCGCGACGAGGACGGGGACGAATTCGCGATCGGCCGCACGGCACGCGACGCACCGGAAATCGACGGCATCGTGCGCATCGACGTGAACGGCTACGACATCGCCGCCGGAGAACTCATCGAAGTCGATATCGTCGGCGCCGACGAGCACGACCTGATCGGTCAGATTCCGGGCTGACGCCTGTCCGCGTGCGTGGACCCGATACGGTATCGGCCGGCCCAAGAGTGACACGCGATTCGGCACCCGGCGGCCCCGGGTTGTCGGACAGGAATCTTCTCGACCTCTTGCCGGTCCCGCTGGATCTCTGCCCGAGCCCCGGCCGTGTTTCTCCGAGTTCCGAGCGGGTCCGGGATCGAGCAGTGTCGATCCGGACGACTCAGATCCCGACCGCCAGGTCTCGCCGCGCCGTGGAGATGGTGACCGTGAAGCCCATCACGACATCCATCAGCGAACATACGCCGAGAATCAGGAAGGTGGTGTTGCCGACCTCCGGCACGATCAGCAACTCGACCAGAAAGAAGACGAACACGAACAGCGAGAGGCCGTGATCGACGATCGAGACGATCGACGTGCGGGTCGCCTTGAGAGTCTCGATGTAGAGCGACAGCACACCGGTGATGATCAGGAGGTCGCTGACCGTGAGTACCAGCTCCCGGCGCGAAGGCAGCAGCATTTCCGCGATAACGATGTTGAGCCACGAGCCGCTCGCATGAGGCGCCAGCATCAGGAAGTTGGCCGCGATGAAAAGATAGAGAAAGAGCGGGATCGAGATAAGCAGACGCATGGTGGCGGTGTCGGCGGCGAAGGAACGGCCACGAGTATAGGCGTACGGCGTGATGGCTCCCGCGCTGCGGTACGACGGGAATCGCGTACGACGGATACGTACTGCCGGTCGGAATGAATCTTGTCCGGTGACGTGGATGCCGGTGCATGAGTGCATCTCACGTCATCCGTGCGTGCGTATCCGTCGTTGCTCGGCGACTCTCGGTCCAGGTCGAGATCGTGTGCGCCCGCATCGAAAGGGACGCACTTGCCTAATAACGGACGCGATGTACCCTCGAAAGACAGGTCGTGTCCGGTGCGGCGCAGCTCGCGGCGACGATCCCTGTCGTGACGTGGTCCGTCAGCAGTGTTACGTGTCATGCAAAATGTGACGATTCGGCGTATTAATTCGATATGATGAGCGAGTCGGGAAAATCATCTCAATCGGAGAAGCATAGATCGTATGGCGAACAACTATTCGACATGGACGCTCGCGAAGCTCGAGAAGGAAAAGGCGAAGATCGACAAGATCATCGAGTCGCGTGAAGGCAAGGAGCGCAAGCAGGCGCTGGCCGACGTGAAGGCCGTGGCACGCAAGGCCGGTTTCGAGATGAAGGACCTGCTTGCCGAACTCGGTATCGGCAGCGGTTCGGCTGCACCCGCACGCGGCAAGAAGAAGGCGTCCGCGCGGCGCAGTACCGGCAAGGTGGCGCCGAAGTATCGCAACCCGGCCGACCCGAGCACTACGTGGAGCGGTCGCGGTCGCAAGCCGAAGTGGGTCGAGGCGCACCTCGCGAAGCACGGCAACCTCGATGCCGTGACGATCAAGAAGTAAGGCGACTCGTTCGTTGCGGGTCAGGAAATCCGGCGTACACCGACAGGTCGCCGGAGTTCTCGAGCTTCCTGAAACCCGGTCCCGGGACAGGATTCCGGCCCACGCACATATCGTCTTTCCGCTGTCGTGTCTCTACCGATCTGCCGTCGGTACACGCCGCGGTGGATCGTCGGCTATCGCTCGTTCCTTGCCGAAGCTTCCAGCAACACCGTGCGCGCCGTGTTGACCTTCGTCGCGAGATAGTCGTTACCGCCCTTGTCCGGGTGCAGACGACTCATCAAGGTGCGATGAGCCGTCATGATGGCATCACGATCGGCGCCGGGTTCGATGCCCAGCACATTCGCCGCCTCGGCCACGTCCATGTTCCCGCCGTCTTGCCCCGTCGACCTTCGTGACGACCCGTCGCCCTCGTGGGCCGCACCTCCGGTGCCCAGACCCTCGGCATTCTCGAATTCCGTCGCTCTCTCGCGTGCGACGTACGCTTCGAGCAAGCGAAGGGCCTCGGCATCCGCCGCTCGGCAATAGGCATGCAACTGCACGAGTTCGCTTGCGCCGAGCGCCGACAGCAGACGACCGGCAAACGTGCCCGTCAGCACCTCGCCATCCATCTGACCGCTGCCGTGTTCGAGCGACATGAGAATCGTCGGTGTACGCACCTGTGACGTGCCGGGTGTGGAGGCTCCCGGCGTGAACGGATTGCCGACTCCGAAGTGCTTCGAGAGGCTCGGGGCAAATCGGGCGATCAGCGGGCCGAAGCGAATGGCCTGAGTCATCAGTGCGCCGAGCACGGCGAACAGGGCCGGGGCGCGGCCGGTGACGGCCAGGGCAAGGAAGACGAAACCCATGGCCACCAGGCCGACCTTGATCTGCCCGGATCTGCCCTGTCCGAGCAGTTGCCGCAGATAGAGCTTCCAGAGAAGGTAGCCGGCGACGCCGAGGGCGACGAGAAAGAGGACACGCATGGGCGAATTCTGGTGCCGGGCGGCGAGTGGCGCAAGGGCTTGCGTCGACGCTACAGCTGTTTCAGCAGCTGGCCTGCGGGCACCGATGTCCTGCTCAGCGCTTTCAGCGCCTCGCGTCCACCTGTGGCATAGGCGGCGACCGCACCGAGCAGTGCACCGAGTTCGGCGGCCGAGGATTCGTCGAATCGGCAGTGAGCACCACCCGAGAGCCGGGCAATCTGCGCGAACGTCCGTGTGGCCGAAGAATCCGTGCCCTCCTGGAAAAGGAAGACCGGTAGACCCAGCAACTTGAGCCGACCGGCGAGATCGCCAAGCCGATCCACGTCCTCCTCCACCGCGTCGCCGACAAACACCAGGGCCTGTACCGCGCGCGTGCGCGCTTCGGCCGCACCGTGGGAGAGGATGCGGTGGATCTGGGTTCGTCCGGCGAGGCACGTGACCCTTTGCATCAATCCAAGAAGGCGGGCGGGATCACGTATCCATGTCGAGGCATGACATTCGGCATGGCCGCGATAGAAGGCGAGCTGGACATCGAGTTGCCCGAGCGCGCGTGTGGACGTGAACATGTCCGCCTGAAGTGATGCGGCCCGATCCCAGGTCGGCTGGCGACTGGCCGTCGCGTCGAGCGCGAAGATCAAGCGGCCCGGAGTGCTGTCGCGATCGGTGGCCGGGGCCAGCTCGCGGGCTGTCTCGAGGAACGCGTCGACATCGGCCGAAGGTTCGATCGCCTTGCCGGGACGGATGCGCGGAAGCTTGTCGTTCATGGCCACGATCGTACACGGCCTCGCGAGCCTCGGCAGGCCTGGACGTTCGGAACCACGGCACCGGAGAGATGTGTGTTGATCTCCTCCCTGTAGATCGCCCGAGGGAGCACGAGCGGTGAGTCACCGCAGTTTCCCGATCGTCACGCGTTGTTCGCCCTACCGGTCACCGACCCGGGAGACTGACCGGATCTGCGAGAAGGACGCTCCGACTCTCTCGCGTCGACGGTGACCGGGCAGCACGTGGCGAGACGCCGCGACGGTGCGTGCCAACTCGCGGACACAAGATGTCACATGGCACCGGAGGTCGTGGAGAATCGCCGAGGAACGGTACCGACACAACGTTGCGTCACGCGCGCGCGGGCGGAAGGGAGATGGCCGGCGCGATGGGCTATGACAACGGCGTTGCGTCACGCGCGCGCGGGCGGAAGATACGCTCCGACCCACTGGCGGCCGATGCAGGGGAATTCGTCGGAGAAGATCCGGGCGACGCCGCACGGCGAGCGTCGCGGAGAGTCGCAGGCGTCGGACCGGAGGAGCGGTCCGGACGGTACCCGTACACGCTCCGGCGCGACGATGACGGGTACGTCGACGCGGTCACGGCCGACACACACTCGTTGAGGAGTCGGAAGAGTGACGGTAGGCTTCGCCGTCGCCGGTTCCGGTCCGCCGATTCCGGTCGTCAGTCCCGGTCGCGTTCGGCGTCGCGACCTCGGCGTACTGCCGGAGTCGATCATGCAGAGCAGCTCCAGACCGGACACTTTGCGTCAATTTAACGACGAAAGAGGCAAGATGTAGGGATGGTAGGCAGCACGAAAGCCGATACTGGAGTCGGGTCGAGGATAGTTCGGCGAGGCGGATGCCGATCGTGACTTGACTCTCGGACTTGCAGTAAGGCGTTGACTAACATAGAGCTCGATACGGATAATTCGCGAATTCGCGCGTCCAGGAAACGGAGTCTTGAAAGAGGATGGGAGGCATATTTGTCGACGGCTTGCGGCGGTTCTCGACCACGCTCGACGCCTTGCTGAACAACCTGTCCGGCACCGGACGGGGACTGAAGCAGGCTCTCAGCGTCGCTATAGACACCGGAGTAGCCGTAGCGGCGCTATGGCTCGCCTACACGCTGCGTCACGGCGAGGCCTTCAGTGACTTTCGCGCCACGTGGCACCTGTTCCTGCTCATACCCCTGACTACGGTACTTGTGTTCGCGGCGCTGGGCATCTATCGGTGGGTAGTCCGCTCCACCAACCGACGACTGTTTCGCCAGGTCGCGAAGGGCTGTCTGATCGCTGCACTCTTCGTCGTGCTGATCACGTTTCTGCTGCCTGCGGATCGGACCAATCCGCGCTCCATCTTCGCGCTATACGGGATGCTGCTTTTCCTGGGAACTGCGGGAGCGCGCGGAATGTGGCAGAGCCTGTTCGGCGCCGGCAGTCGTGGGGAGCCCGTAGCCATCTACGGTGCCGGTGCGGCCGGACGTCAACTCTCGAGTCTGCTGGGTGATGGTGTCGAGTACCGTCCAGTCGTGTTCATCGACGATGACGCTTCGTTACACAGGCGTACCGTTGCCGGATTGACCGTGCTCGATGGCCAGAGCACGGACCTGCGTGCAGCTCTGCGTCGCTATGACGTAAGTCGTCTGGTACTGGCGATGCCTTCTCTGCACGGCATCGAGTATCGGCAGTTGATCGATCGTCTGGAGCAATTCGGTCTACCGTTGCAGACCATGCCCGGGATAGACGAGCTGGTCGCGGGAAGTGCGCGCCTCGACCAGATACGTGATATATCGATCGGGGATATCCTGGGGCGTGCCGAAGTCGCGCCCGACATGAGTCTGATCGGTCGATGCGTAGTCGGGAGAACCGTGCTCGTGACGGGTGGCGGTGGGTCGATCGGTTCAGAGCTCTGTCGTCAGATCAGCCGCTTGCAGCCGAAACGACTGATCGTGCTGGACAGCTCGGAAGCGAACCTTTACCACATAACCGAGGAACTGAAGAACGTCGGCATCGATTTCCTCCCGCAACTGGGCTCAGTCACCGATCGCACCAGACTCGAGCGCCTGATGAAGACCCAGCACATCGATACGGTCTACCACGCCGCAGCTTACAAGCACGTTCCGATCATCGAGGCGCAGCCGGCGCAAGGAGTGGAGACCAATGTGTTCGGCACTCTCGCCGTGCTGGAGACGGCCATTCGTCACAAAGTAGAGAACTTCGTCCTGATCTCGACAGACAAGGCCGTGCGCCCGACCAATGCGATGGGTGCGAGCAAGCGCGTAGCCGAACTGGTACTTCAGGCCAAGGCACGAGATGCCAACTCGACGCGCATATCGATGGTGCGTTTCGGCAACGTACTCGGTTCATCCGGGTCGGTTGTCCCGAAATTCAAGAAACAGATCGAAGCGGGGGGGCCGATAACACTGACCCATCCCGAGATCACACGCTTCTTCATGACTATTCCGGAAGCTGCTCAGCTCGTGCTTCAGGCCGGTGCGATTGCGGAAGGCGGAGATGTGTTCGTGCTCGACATGGGTCAGCCCGTGAGGATCCTGGACCTCGCCAAGACGATGGTTCGACTCTACGGCAAACATCTGCGAGAGGACACCGGGAACCCCCGCGACATCGAGATCGTCACCGAGGGGCTTCGTCCCGGCGAGAAAATGTTCGAAGAACTCTTCATAGGCGAAGGACATCATCCTACGGTCGTCGGCAAGATCTTTACCGCCGATGAGGCGTGGCTATCGTGGGAGGAACTCTCGGAGAGGCTCGCGGCAATGCGAGAAACGATCGCGAACGACGACGACGAAGCATTGAAGCGAATGTTGAAGGCACTCTCGCTGGTCGGGAACAGGGTCGAAACCGTACCGTTGTCCGCGTGACATGCTTTCGAATGAATATCCGACTCGATCGGTCGCTGATGGTGCCTGGAACAGACCGATCGATCAGAAGGTGAAATCCGACGTCCGCACCCGCGTCACGGAGGCAAGCCACGGTACGGTGAAACTCTAAGAGGCACCGGGCCGGTGCCGGTGGTGGCCGTCTCCGGGCTGTCGCGAAACGATTCGAGAACAAGCGAAGCCTGCTCTTGTGTTTCGTCGCACGTATCGCACCGTAGGATACGCGGGCGGTTCGGAGCGGAAGACCATGGCGCAAGCAAGGCCTCGCATGACTACAGATGTCCGGTGACCGTCGGAGGTTCGACATCGGCGGAGAAACCGACATCGCGTCGTACCGTGAAGTATCGAGGCAGGCTGTCCGGCCTCCAGGGCGGTCTCGTGCGGGAGGCTCTCCGATACGAGAAAAATCATGTCCGGTGGCGAACAATACCCGAGCAGAAATAATCGAACAGTTCAACCGGATTTCATTCCGGCATTCGTGAAGCATCGTGATATATCGGAAAATAGTAGAAATGCAAAGCTCGAGCTTGTCGAAATTGATGTTCAAGATAAAGTACATGTCCGTGACTCCCGGAAGGCCGAGCTATTATCTGATATTTCTTCTGAGTCGTCTCCTCACGCGTCTCGGGCTGCTGGCATGCGATACCAGGATCGAATATGTCGAACGTCAGGACTTCCTGCTCGTGCTGACGCCCCTGGCCGGCTCGTCGAGCATCAGGGAACAGGTCAGTGACATCAAGCGTCTCGATCTCCGCGAGGTTGTCGCCGCTCCCGAGAAGCGGCTGTTGATAATGAATCGGCCCTACGAGACACGGATGCGTTCCTTCTATAACAAGAAGGTTCGCAATCCTACCAATCTCGCGAAAATCAAGCTACTGGCGACGTGTCGACCACTGACATACAGCACGACTCCGGAGGAGTTCGTGAAGTACGTTCTGGATACTCGTGATCAGACTGTCAAGGACAAGCACTTGTACACGACCGAGCAGATATGCAGTGCCCTGGGACGAAGTACTCGAGACGTCGAACTGATGAACATCGAACAGGATCGCGCTGTCCTCGAAAGCATGCTCGGTATCTCTCTCGCTCTCGTCGTGAACTCCAGTGACGACGCGGCGACTTACGCCGCACCGCTGGAGCTGCCATCCTTCGGTACTCTCGCCGTCGGGAGTCAAACGCGATGAGTCTCGCCATCTTCGTCGGACCGAAGAAGACCGGGACCTCATGGCTGCATCACGTCGTGAGCGGTAGTACGAGAGCCAAGGAAATACGCTACCCCTCTCGTTGGGGACGAAGTTTCGTCTATCGGCGTTTCGTGGAAGGCAGATCCGTCCTGATATGGCCGTACCTGCTGCACGAGCGTGATGCCTTGCAGGCGCTGTTGAACGACCTCGAGGCGCGCGGCGAGAGCGTGCGAGTGATCGTCGCTACACGTGGTGATGCTGAATGGATCAACTCCATGCGGAAATTCCTCGAGAAGTATGGTTCCTCCCCGGGCGAGGCATTGGAAGAGGCTCGCAGGGAGCGCGAGGTCGTCGAAGAGAATCTGGCATGGCTTCGTGGTCGAATTGCGACGGAAACGGTTCAGATAATCGACCCGGGGGAAAGCGACCTGATGCTGATGAGTGATGCTTGCAGCATTTCTGTCGAGACCTTGCGAGCCGCGACCGGGGAGCGGATCTACGAGTCCTCGGAAAGTTCGCGTATTCCCTCCAGGCATCTGGTGAATCTGTTCTTTCGAATCAAACCGTTCCTGCCGCTGGAACTCCAGGAGATCACGAAAGCGAGACGGTTGCGTCGAATATTCTTCCAGCCACGTCAGCGAGACGGTCAAGGCTCGGACAAGGGCAAGTGAGGAAACTGTTGTCATCGGCCGCGTCGCCGTTCGTACTGCAAGGCTTGCTCCGTGCGTCCGCCTTGAGCTTGCCGCTGCTGATCATCATCTGCATGAGGCAAGTGGCTCCGGTCGAGCTGGAGCTATCGTTCTTCTCACTCATCACGGATGTGACGCTTCTCGTCGCTTTCGCGAAGATCGGAGTCGACGTCTATCTGCCCGGCTGCAGATCCGAGGGCGGTGTAGTCGCGGTCAGCGAGAAATACCAGGTCGCCTACTCGGCGATAATCGTGCTCTCTCTGGTCACGGCGATCTACGGCATGGCCAGGGGTGGAAGCTGGCCGATGGCGATGGTGACATGCTTCGTACTGTGCTCTCTCGCCCTGGCCGAGGCGGGAAGGCTCGACGGCCGATTCTCCTTGTTCTACTTTCTCAAGGCCCCTTCGGTCTACATCGGGTCATTGCTGGCTTCCATCGTCTTCATCAACGAGCTGTGGTGGGCCGCATGGATGGCGATAGTGCTGATGCTCGTCTTCATCTACAAGGTGAAGTCGGTGTTCCGTCGGGGTGAGGAAGAGAACGATATCGACTATCGCTCGTTGGCGATGGGGGCGATCGTGTCCCTGTTCGTAGTGATATTCAGCTGGAAGGAGGCTGCCGTTTCTCGCTACTTCTTCGACGGGTCGAGTCTCGCGGAGCTGGTCACGTACAGCCGTCTCGCACTGGTGGTCACCTTTCCGTTCATGCTGAGGAATGCGCGAGTCCCGCTGGTGCTCCGTACGCATGACGATCCGCGAAGCGCGAGCGCGATACGTATGGCCGTGCGGGCTGGTCGGCGTGTGAATATCATCTGGTCCTGTATCGCAGCGGTAGCGATCGTGTGCGTGGTCTTGCTGGTCGAGAACGACGCTGCGCCGGGTGTCGCCCTGCTGATGGGAGGTACCTGCGTTCTCGTGGCGTTCGGCAATGTGGGTGCCTGTCTGATATTCTTGCGGGATTACCGGGGTCTCATCCTTGCCCATTCGACCGCCCTGGTCACGTTTCTGGCATGTCTTCTACTGCTTGGGATGACTGGCGTGAACGATGTCTTCTTCGCCGTTTCCCTGGCGTCCTTCGTCGCACAGGTTGCGTTGAGTTGGCAGCTTCTGCGGTTCTTGAAGATTCGGTCTCGAGAAACGGTACCGCCAGCGGATCAGTACGCATCCGGCGAGATGTGAAGGTACGCGACTCACTCGCGGCAGCAAGGGGGTCGGTCGAAGTTGCTTGAAACCGGCATGCGTGCCGGACTCGAGATCGTCTCCGATCTACGCGTGACGCAACTCGTGGGGACTCCGGCGGGAATGCAGCTATCGATGACACTCGGTGAAAGGCATTCCGGAAGACGTCGACTTCAATCGCTATTCAATTCAAGACTACTCAACTCGAGAGAGAAAAAAATTGCAAACCGCAGATTTCAGTTCCCTGAAAGATTACGAGGGCAAGAAGGTTCTCGTCACGGGCGGCCTCGGCATGATAGGCAGTTATGCGGCTACCCTCACGGCAAGCCTGGGTGCGGAAGTCACCGTGCTGGACACGATGCTGAACGACCACGGCGGCAACCGCGCCAACCTGGTCGGATTCGAGGATTCCATTCGTGTCATCGAAGGTGATATCAGAGATCGCGAGACCATGGACAGGGTGGTGTGCAATCAGGACATCATCTTTCATTGTGCGGCTCATGTCAGCTATACCGACAGCATGAAAGATCCGTTTCTCGATCTGGAAATAAACGCGCGTGGTCATCTGAACTTGCTGGAGGCATGCCGTTACAACAATCCCGACGCCAAGGTCATCTTCACCAGCTCCCGCATGAAGTACGGGAGCGTGAATGAAATACCCGTGAAGGAGTCGCATCCCACGGCGCCACTGATGATATATGGCGCGCACAAGCTGCTCGGCGAGAAGTATCAGGAGATCTATTTCAAGAACTACGGGATTCGGTACACGAACGTAGTGGTTCCGAATCCATATGGACCTCGCCAGCAGATGATTCATCATCGCTATGGACTGGTCAACTGGTTCATCCGCGTGGCGATGGAGAACGGCGAAATCACCATATTCGGCGAAGGTGATCAGGTTCGAGATTATATCTATGTCGAAGACATAGCCTCCGCTATTCTTCTCTGTGGAATTCGCGAGGAAAGTACAGGTCAGACGGTAAATCTGGGGAACGGGCAGGGAACGTCTTTGAAGACCATGGTGGAAACCGTCGTGTCCAGTGTTGGAAGCGGCACGTACAAGCATGTCGAATGGCCGGAGAACTATTTCAATATCGAGACGGGTGATTATATCGCCGACATATCACGCGCGATGTCCCTGGGTTATGCACCTCAGACTACGTTTGCCGAGGGCGTCCGGAAAACCGTGGAGTTCTACAGAGAGCATCAATCGAAGTACTGGTAGCCACTCGTGGACACGAAATCCGAGGTAATACGGCATTCGCCCCTGCGAGTCTTGCAGTTTGTAAATACACTCGAGTTCGGCGGCGCGACCGACTATGCGCTGACTCTGTGCGAGAACCTCGATCCTGCGAGATTCCGGACATGGCTGGCCACGGGACCGGGGTCGGGTTGGGGTGATAGAGCAGAGCGCTGCAACGAGAGTGTGTTGTATCTCGATTCCATGAAACCCACTCACACCAGTGAGAGCACGAACACCGTCTTCGGTGATGTACGTGCTCTCGTCGAGCTGGTGCGATTCCTCAGAAGGGAGAAAATCGAGCTTATTCATACTCACGGCTCGAAGTCGCGACTGATCGGAGGGCTCGCCGGTTTGATCGCGGGCGTGCCGAGGCGTGTTCAGAGTGCCCACGGATTCGCTTTCAATACCAGAATGACGAAATGGAAGTATCGTGTTTTCGTGGCTCTCGAGAAGTTGATGGGCCTTCTGCACCACGAGCTTGTTCTCGAGTCACGGCACGATCTGGGAGTCGCTCGTCAATACAAGCTTTCCAGAAGAACAAGCTGCATCTACACCGGTATCGAGTTTGATCCCGAGATCTCCTCCGCAGCCAAAGCGGCGAAACGCGAGGAGTTGGGAGTCGCGTCGAGCGCCGTTATCGTCACGATGATCGGTCGCCTCACTCATCAGAAAGATCCCCATACGTTTGTTCGGGCTGCTCGAATAGTACGGCGGAGCCGGCCGGAAGTCGTGTTTCTGGTAGTGGGTGACGGTGATCTTCTGGCGTCGACCAATGAGCTCGTGGACGGTGACGACGGTATTCTGATGCTCGGAAGGCGTACGGATACCCCGGATCTCATCGCTGCTTCCGATATCTACATGCTGTGCTCGCGGTGGGAAGGTATTCCTCTGACCGTTCTTGCGTCGATGCACGCGAAGAAACCGCTTGTGGTGACGGACAAGCTCGGATTGCCCGAGGTGGCGGTCGACGGTGAGACGGGAATTCTCGTCGACGAAGGTGATCCAGACGCATACGCTCGAGCCGTCATGAAACTTGTCGACGACCCTGTGCTTCGGCTCCGGCTTGGACATGGCGGTCATGAGCTCGTTGTGCAACGGCACTCCCTGTCCAGCATGATGGAGAACTTCGAGAGTTTGTTCGAGGGCATTCCATCATCGAAGGCCCATTCCGAGTCGGCATGACTTGACGTTGAATTTAAAGATCGACGGAGACTTTTGATGAAGGGTATAGTTCTCAGCGGTGGTACGGGTAGTCGACTTTTTCCGTGTACTACTTGCATATCGAAACAGCTTCTGCCGGTTTACGACAAGCCGATGATCTATTATCCGATCTCGGTGCTGATGCTGGCAGGTATTCGCGACATACTGCTGATATCGACACCCGCCGATCTGCCACTTTTTCAACGTCTGCTCGGTAACGGTTCACGGTTCGGAATCGAGATCGAGTATGCGGAGCAGGCGGAGCCCAAGGGAATAGCACAGGCTTTTCTGATCGGGGAAGAGTTCATCGATGGCGAAAGTGTCTGTCTCATTCTGGGCGATAACATATTCTATGGAGAGCGCCTTCCCGAGAAACTTCGTCGTGCTGCCGAGCAAGAGAGTGGGGCGACGCTGTTTGGCTACCGTGTCTCCGATCCCGAGAATTTCGGCGTAATCGAGTTCGATGCCGATGGCAAGGTTCTCGGATTGGAGGAGAAGCCGCTCGAGCCAAAGTCGGATTTCGTCGCTACCGGGCTGTACTTCTACGACAAGACGATAGTGGATGTCGCCAGAACCGTCACTCCCTCGGCCCGTGGCGAGTTGGAGATAACCGACGTGAATCTTCACTACCTCGGTAACTCCAGCGTCGACGTCGAGTTACTCGGGCGAGGCTTCGCCTGGCTTGATTCGGGTACCCATGACTCGCTGCTGAGCGCAGCGCATTTCGTGCAAACCATGCAACATAGACAGGGGTACGCGGTCGCGTGTCTCGAAGAAATTGCCCTGGCTGCCGGATGGATAGATCGAACCATGCTCGAGGACGCCGCTCGACTGTACGGGAAAAGTGAGTACGGGCGCTATCTCCAGAAATTGGTCAGTCGTGACTGAGGGCGTGAACGGGATCCCGTCGGCTATCGAGCGGTTCAGTGCTTTCGTGTCTTGCAACATGTCGGTCGCGCGGGTGACGGGGCGTAGCGGCAAATATGCCGGCAGCGAGCCTTGCTTCAAGTAAGCGAATACATGCAGCTCTCGATACCCGGTTAGATGTACATGACGAGAGACCCGATGCCGATCCATTCGTTTGCACGATGCTGCATCTAGCTGTCAGCGGGTATTCTCCGATGTATTCAGGAGCATGCAGGCCGGTCATACGCGTTGCGGAGCGTGGCGTTCCTTGCCGACGGGTCGGCGGCAAGGACGTCGCGTAGTTGCAGAGATGTGCGTCCCTCGTCGGCGCCTTCAGTCCATAAGGTCAGGGGTGCCTGAAACGCATGTCACTTTCTCCACCCGACGAGATCAAGCTCTCGGCACACGTGGAACCATTCCGGTCGAGTACACCGGACGCGCCTGTTACATTTCATGACGTCTTGCGATACTTTCCGAGGAGTAGTGGAACGACGATCGACATGTTCGTTGTCATGATTCCCCTGCTCATGCCGAACTCGTATCGGGGCACGATTCTCGCTCACGGACGAGAAGTTGAAACTTTTCCAGGCGATCGTCGTCCGGCGTTCTTGCCATTCTTCGCTTTTCTGTAAACTTGTCGCGCTCCTTGCTCGGCAACCGAGCAGGATGCCAGAAAGAAAATGAGACTCGGGTAACGTACCCTCAGTATGTTCCCGTAGTTTATCGCGAATATCGCCTGCAGTAACATGTATGCCATACCGCACCAGAAGAGCAATCTGGCTTGCTCGTTGCGTTGATGGTTCCTTGCAGCGATGAACACGATGAGGCAGAAGAGCAGAGATTCGGCAAACGCGACGAGATCGAGACCACCTCTGATATCGAAGGGTAGAGGAGCGAGGAACGAGCCCACTACCTGTATCGGATAGCGAATGATGAATCCGTAGGAGTACAAGGTCCCGCCCAGCATATGACTTCCTGAACCTTTCTCTCCGAGACGGCGCTCGTTGCGGACCTCGTTGAATTGAGTCATCAGCTCGATATTTCCGTCGACGCTCCCCGTGCTCGGAAGGCCGAACGCGATCGGCATGACGAGTAGCGCGGCATACATCGAGCCCAGGCCGAACAGAACTATGAGGATCTTCTTCTTCGGGCTCGTATGAAAGAACACGCTGATCAATCCGAATCCGCCTATTATCAGAGAGAACTCCGGTCTGATGCCGATCGATGCAATCGCCAATGCTGCGCAGAGAATAACGAACTTCTTCGGCGGCAAGTGCACGGCGCCGATGGCTACCATGACCGCAACGAGATTTATCAGTGGATCTCGAAGGCCGAATATCGAGTAGTGATAGTATGAGGGAAAGATGGAGAACACGACCAGCTTCCAGCTTAGCTTCATCCCGAATATGAAATGTGCTCCCAGTAGAAAGATGAACGCCTGGAGGCCTATGTTGAGACCGTGGGCCGCGTACTCGTAATCGAGAATCTCGAAGGGTAGCCAGGCCAGAACGTACTGCACCAGGAAGGTGATCTGAAACTGACCGCCATTGAACATGTCGTATGCGACGAATGATGCGACTTTTTCTTCTATGAAGCCACCGGAGTCATTCAGTGTCGATGCGATGCTCAGCAGCATCAGCATCGTCACCCCGTAGATCATGGTGGTTGCCGGAACCGGCTTTACGGCGCGCAAGGACGCGACGAAGATCGAGAAGTAGATGATTGCAAGGACATATTTCACGGTTTATTTGGCCTTTCGGGATCTGTGTTGATTTATCATGAGTGCCTCTGCGTGATATCGCGACGAAGCCTGTAATTCGTTCGGGTTGTTCGTGCTCGTGTCAAGCGCTGAATTTAAAATCTTCATCTTGCCGTGTCGGGTTCGATCAGGCGCGCATGGTCGGCAGTCGTCCGCCGGCACGAGATTTCGTGATTCTTTCAGAATGGATCCCGGTTGTCGAGCGCCAGGGTGCCGGAGTTGTTTTCATGAATATAACCGAGACGATTCTTCCCGGGGTTCTCAAGGTGAAGCCGGAGAGATTCCTCGATGACCGGGGATTCTTCGAGGAGTCCTGGAATCTTCGACGGCTCGAGGATATCGGATTCTCGGAGGCCTTCGTGCAGGACAACCATAGTCGTTCCCTGCGCGGCGTTCTTCGGGGTTTGCATTATCAGCGCGAGAATCCGCAAGGCAAGCTCGTACGTGTCACCCGAGGGTGCGTCTTCGACGTCGCGGTCGATATCCGAAGTTCGTCGGAGAATTTCGGACGTTGGGTCGGTGTGATTCTTTCCGATATCGAAGGGGAGCAGCTCTGGGTTCCTCCGGGCTTCGCGCACGGGTTCTATGTTCTCTCGGATGTCGCCGATGTGAATTACAAGTGCACGACGTACTGGAGTGCGACCGATGAGCACGTCTTGATATGGAATGACCCGGATGTGGGAATAACATGGCCTTTCCCGGATGATTCTTCGCAGCCCATCCTGAGTTCGAAGGACAGGAACGCGGACTCCTTGCGAAGCTGTCGATAACGCGAATGACGGTTCATTGATCGCGCGTCTCGTTTCGACACCTGCCAGAACTATGCCATTCTCGTTATCCGGCAATCTATCTGCGGATGAGGTCGAAAGGTCAGGGTGATGTCTACGAAACCGTCATTGGAGTGAGGGGCAGGTCGACGATAAGTTCGTGTCGGAGTGTTGCATGCATGTCGGCTCAGGTCTCACGGCGAGTGTCTCGACTGGCGTGGGTAGACGTCTCTGCAGGTACGGTGATGCGTCATGAATACATCCGAAGTGAAATGGCGAAATCGCAGGTGAAGCAGTGACACCGTGATACGAGGTTCCGTGGGTGGATCGTGGGGCATCGAGGTTCGATGTGGTTCTGCGAATGTTCGGAGTGTGCGCGGATGAAACAGGTCGATAGTATCCGGTCGTGGTGATCGATTCGATATTGCTGTTCATATCGTTATTCTGCTCACATGCTTGTTTCTGTCCGGCAGATGGAGGTGTCATTCGGCGAATGACAGTCATCGGGTTCTCGGGAGAGTAGGGGGCACGAGACTTTTTCCTTCCCGGGGGTGTGTCTCTCGATTGTCGGGGGCCGGGCCACGCGAGTTTCGTGATCGGATATGCCGCCTGTTTCGGACGTGTACATGCCTGTCGGGTCGGTGAGCGAGTACAATGATCGCGGCGTCGGACCCGAGTCAGTCGGGTTCTGTCGGGCTCATCCGGCGTCTTGTCGAAGTCATTGATTGGGAAAGCCGAAGTCCTTCGGAATCGCTCCCTGAAGTCTTGTACGAGTGTTACCGGACATGTCGTGTGTCTGATGGCGTTCGCGGGACGATATCGGAAAGGACGGACGGCGCTCTCGATGCCGTTGAACAGGGTGTCCATGTCGGGGAGTTCACGTTGTTCGTAAATGCCGTCGGCAAGGATATCTCGCATGCGCACCGGATGCTCGGGTGCGTGGTTGCCGTGCCCGGTTCGACGGTGTCGCATGGGAGTGGTTTCCTGCGCCGGGTACGGGCTTGCTGCAGTTCTTCGGTGTCGATATCCGGTGCGAGGTGTCGATGTCTCGTGTCACGGTTGGTTGACGAGGTCGATTGATGAACAAGGATCGTTTGGTGGCGGTGACGGGAGCAAACGGGTTCATCGGCGCTCATGTCTGTGACGGGCTCGCGCGGAACGCCTGGTCGGTGCGTTCCGTCGTGCGCGAGGCGAGTAGTGCGCCCCCGGGCTCGGCAGAGGTCTTCTCCGGCATCGATCTCATGAACTCACCGGATTGGTCGGGTGCCCTGGAAGGTGTGGATACGGTCGTGCATTGTGCCGGGATCGCGCATACGTCTTTCAAGGATGAGGAGGCGGCTCGAACCGCGTTCGAAACGGCGAACCATCTTGCGTCCTCGGCACTTGGTCGAGCGGCAGTGGCGGCGGGAGTGCGGCGTATCGTCTTCCTGAGCTCGGTAGGAGTGTACGGGCCTCTCGGTCCGGGTTCGGTGGCGACGGAGGAGATGATCTGTCGGCCTTCGGAGCTCTATGCACAGTCCAAGCTCGCGGCGGAGCTTTCACTCACGAACGTCTGCGAGAACAGCGGTACGGAAATAGTGATCGTGCGTCCACCGCTTGTCTATGGACCCCGGTGTCCGGGCAACTTCGCCCGGCTGGTGAAGCTCGTTCGTACGGGATTGCCGTTGCCGCTCGCTTCGCTGACTGGCCAGCGAAGCTTCGTATCGGTAACGAATCTTGCAGACATGATAGTGAGCGCGTGCGGCCATCGGGGTGACGCAAGCGGCGTTTTCAATGTTGCCGACAAGGAGCATGTCAGTCTGGTCGATATAGTGGAAGCGATTGGCGCCGGCGTCGGGCGGAGCGTTCGACTTTGGCCTTGTCCACCTTCGGTATTGCGTCGGATACTCGGGCTTGTCGGGCGTGGCGATGTTGTCGACAAGCTCTCCGATTCCATACTGGTGGATGCGTCGCGGTCGCAGCGGCATTTCGGATGGGAGCCCGAGATCAGATGCGTCGTCGGCATGAGAGCCGCTGCCAGATCCTTCGTCAAAGGTGATACTGCGTGATGTTCTACTGGTTCCTGGCCTTCGTCGTCGGGCTTTCTGCGCTCAGTTTCGCTGGAACCCGATCGTTCCTCGCGTACGCCACTCGAAGGAACATGTTCGACGTTCCGAACGAGCGATCCTCGCATGCCAGTCTCGTTCCCAGGGGAGGGGGCATAGTGTTCTCGACGTTGACCTTGCTTGGCTTGAGCGTCTGGTCGCTCGTTGCAGGCGAAGAGCGATCGCTCCCGTCGGTGGTTCTCTTCTCCTTGATCGCCATGCTGATTCTCGGATTCATCGACGATCGGCTATCGCTTTCGGCGATGCTGAGACTTTTCTGTCAGGTCGCCCTGACGGCTCTTGTCGTTCTATCGCTTGACGGCACGATGTTCGTGCCGACGCTTTTCGGTCTGCGGATCGGGAACGGATTCGTCATGTCCGCACTGCTTCTGGTCGGTGTCGTGTGGCTCGTCAACTTGTATAATTTCATGGACGGGGTCGATGCTCTCGCCGCAGGCGAAGCCCTTTTTGTCGCCCTTCTGGGTGCAGTGGCTTGTTTTCTTCGACAGGATATGGATGTTGCAGCATGGCTGCTGATACTCGCTGCCTGTCTGTCGGGCTTTCTGGTGTGGAACATGCCGCCCGCGAGGATCTTCATGGGCGATGCAGGTAGTGTCTTTCTCGGATTCTTCTTTGGCGCAATAGCGTTGCAATCGCATGCGCGCGGTGGTCCGGAGTTGACCGTATGGCTCATATTGCTCGGTGTCTTCTGTGTAGACGCGACGGTCACCCTGGTTCGGCGTTTGTACTTCGGACAATCGCCACTCGAGGCTCACCGTACCCATGCTTACCAGTATTCATCGCGCCGCCTGGTCAGCCATGGGCGGGTTTCGCTGGCGGTTGCGATCATCAATGTTTCGTGGCTGGCACCACTGGCGCTGCTCGCGACGGTCTTTTCGGAGTATGGCTTGATATTTCTCGTCGTGGCTTATGTTCCCCTGATAGCTCTCGCGCTTCGTCTGGGCGCGGGTGTTCCCGAGAGATCCGTGACTATGGAGCGTGCTTGAACAAGCCGTTTGTGCTCGAGTCGGATATCGCGGCAGTTGTTTCCTACGGCCTTTCAGAAGCCACTTCGATGGACGATCGCTTGCCTGACGTGCATGAATACTCCCTCGGTGACGAAGTAGTCTGCTTCGACAGCGCTTCGGAACGGTTGCTCGTCGCGAATGCCGTTGGCGCAGCGATATGGCGTCTCTGGATTCGAGATGTCGATCCGGACGTGATCGTGTCCTCGCTTGCCGACGTGTTCGATATCGAGAAGGAGAGCGAGCGGTTGGTCACGGATGTGACCGGTACCATCGCGTCGCTCGAACTCGGAGGGGATTTCAGGTTCAATCCGGTGCCCGACTACGAGCCTTGCCTCGATCCGGTACCTGATCGTGCATTGCGCGCGCTGGAGGAGCATCGGGTAGGTCTCCCCGGCGGACTGATAAGCGTTCGTGCCGAAAATCCTGCAGTCGGGCAGGGAGTCGCCTCTCTCTTCCCGCTGAGAATCGACGAGTCCTCGATGGTCGGTATCGATGTGGATATCTACTCCGAGGGCGGCCGATATCCGATTGTCCACGACGGACGAACACTCGATACAGGTTTTTCGCCGTCGGACACCATCGTCAAGGCGGTACGCGAAATCGGTGGCCTGATGCTGCGGCGTGAGCCCTGGACCGCCATCGTTCACGCTTCGGCGGTGGCACGCGATGGAAAGTCCGTACTCTTCCCGGCTGTCGGTGGAAGCGGAAAGACGACGTTGTCCGCCTGGTTGATCGCGAAGGGATACCGGCTCCTGAACGACGATGCGGTACCGATCTGTGCCACCACGGGGACACTTCGCTCAGTGCCCGTTCCGTTGTCTGTCAAGACGGGTTCCCTGGCGGTGCTCGAGCCGCTGTGGCCGGATCTCGCGTCGTTGCCGGCTCATGGAAAAGGCGAACGCGTGATTCGCTATCAAGCGGTACCGAGCGAGCGTGCCTGCCTCACCGACACCGTCTGCGCCCTGATCGCCTTGCCGAGGTGGGATCCGAATCTCGTCGACGCCGCCACGATCGAACCGGTTGCGCCGTCAGGAGTTCTTCGGGACATCGTCGAGGGTGGTTGCACGATGCGACGACCGCTCGATCCTTCCGCGATCGGCGCGTTGATCACCTGGCTGGCACGCACGCCCTGCGTGCGCCTGACGTACCGGGACCTGGACGCTGCCCGGGCCTTGCTGGATGCCGAGCTCCTCGGTGGATGATCAGCCGCCCGGGGGCGGGGGCGGAGAGAATGCCGCTGCGCGCTTGGAGAAAAGCAACCCCGCGACAACCGGCGAAGCGTAGGCAAGCCTGGCCACCGCGTCGCGGCGTCCGGTAGATGCGGGCGCATCGCCGTCACGGCCGTCTTTCCGCGGGGCAGGAGCCTCGGTCGCTGCTCGTTTCTGCTGGTCGGTCATCGTTTCGGTCCGTGAAGGCTGGATCCGTGCCGGATCGGCGCGTGGCAACAGGATAGTTTCGGGTGGGTTCGGGAGTCAACGTCGCGCCGGTACAGGGTACCTGCTCGAGGCAGGATCGTTCGCCTTCGGTTGAAGATCGTCAGTCGGTCGGTCGGCGTGACCACGGTCGGATACGGATCGGTCTCGAGCGATGCGCCACGACCCGTGGAGCGAAGTCGCGAGTGGACGCCGGCACCGGACGGAAGCGGCATGGACCCTGCGGGAGCGGTATCATCGAGCGATGCTGGAGACCGAACTCACGCGAGTATTTCACACGCTGTTTCTCGCGTCCTCGAGTCGTCTCTACTGGCCCTATCTCCTGATCTACGCAGGCGCAGGCGTCATGCTGGTGCGGATCGCGAGCGGCGGCACCTCGTCGTGGCTGTCGGCTCTCGCGGGAGTGTTCCCGCGGCGCGTCTACGGTCATCGTTCGTTTCGACTCGACGTCTCGCTGCTCGGCGTACAGCTTGTACTCGCTCGTATCGGTGCGTTCTCGCTGGTCTCCTACGCCGTCACGAGGCTGTCGCAGGAGCTGATCGACGTCTTGCGTACATCGCTGCCGGTGCTGGCGAACCATGTCGGTTCGGAGACGATCGACTGGGTCGATCGCCTGGTGTTCACGCTGATATCGATCGCCGCGTTCGACCTCGGCTACTTTCTCGTACATCTCGCCATGCACCGAGTGCCGGCCCTGTGGGCATTTCACAAGGTCCATCATTCCGCCGAGCACCTCAACCCGCTGACGGCCTGGCGTCTGCACCCGGTCGACTACTTCCTGAACCTCGTGGCGGGAACTTCGTTCGCGACACTCGCGATCGGACTGTTCTCCCTCTGGCACGGCGTGGATGTCCAGGCGCTGACCGTACTCAATCTGTCGATCGTCTACTTCGTATTTCTGCTGACCGCCAATCTGCGTCATTCGCACCTCTGGATCGGGTTCGGACCGTGGTTGAGTCGTCTGTTCGTCAGCCCCGCGATGCACCAGATCCACCACGGTATGGACCGCCATCACCTGAATCGCAATTACGGTGTCATCTTCTCGCTGTGGGACGCAGTGGTCGGCAGCCGGTACATCCCGCACGAGCGCGAGACGGTACGCCCCGGCTTGCGGGGACGCTCGGGGCTGTCGAGTTCGGATTCCGTCTGGACGCATCTGCTTCGTCCGTTCGTCGATGTCTGGCGCATGGTTCGACGCGGACGCCGAACATCGCCTTGGTCGCGCCGCCGGGCCTGCCTTCGGACGGGCGATCCGGGTGCGACCATCGGGGGGGCGGGCGTACGACCGGAGCCTCGCACCTTGCGACAGCGCATGGATCATGACGCCGACGATCTCGGCGTCTAACGACCCGAGAGAAGTCTACGCGCATTCCTCGAGCGAACGAGGTTCCAGGCATTTCCGGTCCTGAAGTGCAGCGCCTTTCCCAGCGCCACGAGGTACGGCCGCGGTCCGTAGTAGCGCCGCAGCTGATCGGGCGAGAACAGGTCGCGTGCCCGACGTCGCCAGAAGTGTCCGTAGTTCGCCAGACGCCGTCGACGTGGATCGAGGCGCGTTGCCTCGAATCGTCGTACCCGTCGTGTTCCGGCCGGGGATGGCGGTGTCGCCGACAGAGGAGCGCCGAGCCATTCGCGCAATTGCCAGAGATGAAGCTCGGCCTCGGCGCCGAGGCCGTTCCGCGACGCATGGTCGAGAAAGCTCACCTCCAGCTTGCCCTCGTCGAGCTGGGCGAACAGCTGTCGTGCATCGAGCAGATGCCGCCAGTCGGTCACGCCCAGGGCACCGAGCCGATCCTTGATCTGAGAGTGGTGGAAGTTGTGCAGCAGACGAACCAGTGGTGTCGGCACGTCCATCGTCGCTGATGCCCGGCTGGATCCTGTCGACCGAGAATCGGCGCGCGGCGCGAGTGGCAGGCGCTCGGCGAATACGGCTGTGTTGAGCCAGGCGCCCATGGGAAGTGCAGGAGCCGAGACCCCGGTATGCAGTTCGAGGTTGATGTCGAGTGCGGGATGACGAATCGCCGGTACGTGGTAGAACGCGTAGCGCGGGTCGTTCCTGAAGTCGTCCGGGTCGATACACCGCTCGTCTTCTTGCCGGCCCGCCAGATACCTGTTGCCTACTTGCAGGCAGCCGGCTTCCCGAAGCGCGTGCAGGGCATCGGGCAGCATCACCGGCTCGACGAGCAGGTCGACATCGCTCGTCATGCGGGCGCCCGACTCGGTATACCGGGCCTCGGCGAGCATCGCGACGCCCTTCAGCGCGACAGGGCGAATGCCGGCGTCGTCGAGTATCGTGGCGTACAGGGTCGCCGCCTCGATCAGTGCGACGTTGCGTTCCGTGTTGGCGAGGAGAAGCTGCTCGAGGGCAGCGGCGAGATCGTCCGCGAGCTCGTTCGCCAGATCATGTTGCCGCATCACGGCCGCCAGCGCCGTGGTGATCATGCAGCCACCGGAGTAGATCAGCAACGCACGGGCGTCGATCTCTCGCGCGTTCAGCCAGGCGACGAGCGATGCACGGGTGGCGCGGCGGTCGAGTAGCGTGCGCACGACCTCATGCGGCGAGGGTGCGGATTTCATGCGTTGAGGCGCGGTCACGAGCATGGGGGGAGACGGCAAGCCCGCAGGAATGCGCCGGACACCGAAGCGACAGGACGAATCGGTACCCGCGATACACGACGGAGGCTTGACAGGCGCATGGTAGCATTCGGCGGAACTCGACCCTTGGTTCTCCTCTGTCCCGGTTCGGTCGCATGATCCTCGACGCGTCGACCGCCTTTTCATCGCTGTCGGAGTGCTAGCGGTGCCGCACGCACGACGTAGAAGAGCCGCGATATCCCTTGCCGAGAGTCGTGCCCCCTACGGGCCGCTCATGTTGCCGGTGCTCTACTCACTGCTGCTGCTGTTGCTGATGCTCGCGATGCAGAGACTGATCGTGCCGCTCTACGGTTACGCGGGATTCTACTGGAGTCCGAGCGTCGCCAAGATCGCCGAGTCACTGATCGCGGTGTTGTTGATCAGCCGTTTCCTGCCCGTCGCGATAACGAAACCGTCCGATCTGTTCGTGCACGTGCAGTTCCTGTTTCCGGTTCTGCCGATGCTGGCGATCTACGCGTCGAGCAACGGCATTCGTGGCTTCACCTGGGCGGTGATCTGCGCGTTTCTGCTCATCTGCCTGCTGGCGAACAACATGCGGTTTCGGGCGGCGCGCTACGCGCGTATCTCACCGATCCAGTTGATGACGGTACTGCTCTGCTGCTCGGTCGCCATCATGGTGTCGCTCGTCGTCTTCGGGGGACTGGATCGCTGGAACGTCGACATCTTCCGCGTCTACGAGTTTCGCGGCGAGAGCTGGAACACCCTGCCGGCCGTGTTCGGCTATCTCGCGCCGCTCGCCTCGAAGGTGCTGCTCCCGTCCACGCTGTTGCTCGCGCTGCTGTTCCGAATCCACATCGTCGCGCTGCTCACCCTGACACTCGCCTTCGTGTTGTTCGGGCTGACATCGCACAAGGACGTCCTGGTCTATCCGGTCGCGGTCATGGCGGTCTATTCGTTGATGGGTCTGCGGCGTCCGTTGCGTACGCTGATCCTGGGGTATCTCGCCCTGGTGGTGCTCGGCATGCTGTCGCTGACCATGTTCGGTGGGCGCGATCTGATCGGCAATCTCGGACTTCGGCGTGCGATCCTGTTGCCGGCGCAGATCCCGTACTGGTACCACGAGTTCTTCTCGAACAACCAGCTGATGCTCTGGTCCCAGAGCAAGGTCAGCTTCGGGCTGATCGAGTCGCGCTACGTGCTGCCGGGCTCGATGATGATCGGACTCTCGCACTTCGGCAGCGAGACGAGCAACGTCACGACCGGCTGGATCGGCAGCGGATTCATGAACGGGGGTATCGCCGGCCTGTTCCTCTACGCGACGATCATCGGTGGCCTGCTCGCCTACCTCGATTCCATCAGCCGACGCATCGATCGTCGCGCGGTCATCGCGATCGCCCTGCCGCCGATGCTGACCGTGTTTCTCTCCTCGGATCTTCCGACGGCGATGCTCAACCACGGCGTGCTCGCGATGTTGTTGATGTTCGCCTTCGTGGAACTCGACGAGCGTCGCGGCCAGCGCGTGCGCATGGCGTTCCAGCGACAGCGCCAGCAGCGACTGCGTCACCGCTCCGTCTGAATCGGTGCCCGTACCCCGAGCTTCTCGTACAGGGCGAGCAAATTGTCGAACTCGCTGTCGAAGGTGGTACTCGCCAGCCAGGCACGCCGTGCACCGGCCGCCAGCCGTTCGGTCAGCGCGTCGTCCTCCACCAGTCGCCGCATCGCCATGGCGAGGGCCGCCGTGTCGCCATGGGGCACGATCAGTCCGCACTCGTACCGTTCGATCACGGTGCGGTGCGAGGCCAGATCGGAGGCGATCACCGGCAGTCCCGCGCGCAGGTATTCGAACAGCTTGGTGGCGTAGGCGTGTTCGTAGTTCGGATGGGGCGCGAGCATCAGAAGTCCGGCGCGTGCCTCGTCCAGCAGGTCGAGAAGACGTTCGCGATCGAGCCAGCCATGCAGTGACATGCGCGTCTTCGGGTCATGTCGGGCAAGCTCCGCGGCGAGGGTCGGCGGACGTATCGGCCCGCAGGCATCGAGCCGTATATCGATCGACGGTCGCGCCTCCGCTGTCGCGTGGACCGCCTTCGCCATCAAGGTCGCGCCCCGTGAATCGTCCACGCCACCCGCGTAGACGAGCCGCGGCGGGCGGCGGTGCACGGCGATCGTGGGCGCACGCGACGCCGCTTCCCGAGCGAGTGGCAGGTTCCGGAGCACGGCGTGGGGGATATCGTCGTGGCGGTCCAGCCATGCCGCGTCGACGACGACCAGGCCGTCGCAACGGGCGACGAGAGCTGGCTCGACGCGTGTGATCAGATGTTCGACGAAGGTCTTCGACCATCGCGGAACCCACGGCTTGTTGTAGATCTGCTTCGACAGGTTTTCGTGCATGTCGTAGACGACCGGTACGCCTGCGCGACGCAAGGACGGCACGGCCGCGAGAAGCTCCGGGTCGTGTACGTGCACGAGTGCCGGCCGGTGAGCGAGGGCCCGGACGACGGCGCCGCGGATCTCGAGCAGCCTCGCGGCACGCGAGCGGGCGGGTGGCAGCGAGTCGAGAGTGACATTGGGCGGCAAGCCGGGAGTGGTCTCGCCCGTGCGCGCGACGACGGTGACGCGAAAGCCCGCACGTGCGAGCGACGCGGCTTCCTTGACCGTGATGCGCACGTCGTGAACGTGATGCACCGTCGACAGGTGGACGATGCGCGGAGCGTCTGCTCGGCACGCGGGGGGGACATCGCAGGGTGACATGACGCTCACATGATCCGACGCACATGGCCTGAACGACGGTGCGAAAGGATACACTGCAAGGCTCGTCGCACGCGTGTTTGCTTGATGTCCGGTGTCCGTAGTCGTGCACAGCTGCTGACCGTCGTGGGTGCGCGACCGCAGTTCGTCAAGGCCGCCGTGACCAGCCGTGCGCTGTCGCGAGCGGGGGTGACCGAATCCCTCGTGCTGACCGGACAGCACAGCGACGTGAGCATGGCCGACGACTTTCTCGACGAGCTGTCGATGGCGCGGCCGGCGCACGTGCTCGCGCCTTGCGTTTCGCGTGTGCCGTTCGAGACGACGGGTGACGCGGACCCGGATGCCGCCGCCGCGAGGGTGGCGGTTCGCGCCGACGAGGCGCTGGAGCGAATGCGCGAATCGCTGGTCGAGCTGTTACGGCTGGAGGCGCCTGCCGCCGTTCTCGTCTACGGCGACACCGACAGCACCCTGGCTGCCGCCCGCGCTGCACGTGACTGCGAGTTGCCGCTGGTGCACGTGGAGGCGGGGCTGCGCTCGTTCAACGGCGCGATGCGAGAGGAACGCAACCGCATCGAGACCGATCGCCTTTCGTCGTTGCTGTTCGCGCCGTCCGCGAGCGCCGGCGCGCAGCTGTCTGCCGAAGGCATCGATGACTCGCGTATTCGCGTGGCCGGCGATGTCATGCTCGATATATTCGTGCATGTGGCCGACGAGATCCGTCGCGGCCAGGGTCCGACGGTGGCGGCGTGCTTCTCGAAGCGCGTCGACGAGCGTCCTCGTGTCCTCTTCACGGCTCACCGGGCAGAGAACGTGGACGACATGAAGCGACTCGGCGTCATCGTGGAGACGCTCGAGCGCCTGGGCGAGCAGGCCGATGTGTTCTGGCCGATGCACCCGCGTACCCGGGCACGTCTCGCCGGACATCGGCTCGAGAATGCGCTCGCGCAGAGCGGCGTACGCCTCGGCACGCCACTCGGTTATCGCGCGATCGTCACCGCCGTGCTCGATTGCGACGTCGTCTGCACCGACAGCGGCGGCCTGCAGAAGGAGGCCTTCTTCGGGAGTCGTCCCTGCGTGACCATTCGCGACGAGACCGAGTGGACGGAGCTGGTCGCCGCCGGCTGGAATCGTCTGTGCCCGCTCGACGATGCGCTGACGGCCACTACCGCCGTGCTGGGTGCGGTCGGTACTCGCGGCGAGGCCATCGCGCCCTACGGGGACGCCCGTGCGTCCGTGCGTATCGCCGACGATCTCGCCGGCTGGCTCGGACAGCTGGCGCGAAGTGCCTGACCTGTCATGAGCGTTCGAACCGTCTGGTACGTACACCCCTACGCGGGCGGACCCGGTGTCGGACGGATGCAGCGCGCCTGGTACCTTGCCGCGCGATGGCGGGCGGCGGGTATCGACACGCACGTGTTCACCGGCGCGAACCACCACGTGCTCGATGCGCCGCGGGCACCCGACAGCGCGTTCGATACCGATGCCTGTCGTTTTCACTTCCTCGGTCTGCCGAACTATGCCGGCAACGGCGTTCGCAGGCTCTTCAACATGCTCGCGTTCGGGCCGGCGCTGCGACGGTATGTCGCCCGTCGCGACGTGCCGCGTCCGGACGTGATCGTCTACAGCTCGCCGCATCTGTTCGGCGCACGCGCGGCACGGCGTCTCGCACGACGTCACGGTGCGCGATTCGTGTTCGAGGTTCGGGATCTGTGGCCGCTGTCGTTGACCGAACTCGGCGGTATACCGCCCGGTCACCCGGTCGTGCGTTACCTCGCAGCCCTCGAACGCGACGCCTATCGACGGGCCGATGCCGTCGTTTCGCTACTGCCCGGCTCGCGCACGCACATGCAGGCGCACGGCCTCGATCCTCTTCGCTGGCATCATGTGCCGAATGGCGTCGAGCCGTTCGGTGGGTCGCTCGCGTCTCCGGGATCGCTCGAGCCGTCGGCGGATATCGCGGACGACGAACTGCTCGCCTGGATGGACGCGCGACGCCGTGCGGGGCGACGTGTCCTGGTCTATGCCGGAACGTTCGGTGTGCCGAACGGCTTGCACAGCCTGCTCGAAGCGCTGGCGGCGCTCGAGCCCGCCGTTCGAGAGCGGCTGCAGCTGCTGCTGGTCGGTGACGGCACCGAGCGCGCGCGCTTGCAGGAACTGGCTGCCGGGCTGCCTTGCCGCATTCACCCCTCGATGCCGAAATCGCGCATCTGGCAAGTTCTGCAGCGGTCCGATGGTGGGTTCATCTCGCTCGCGCCGAGCAGCGTGTTCCGGTTCGGCATCAGCCCCAACAAGCTGTTCGACTACATGGTGGCAGGGCTTCCCGTGATCAGCGCGATCGCGGCCGGCAACGATCCGGTGACGGAGGCGAACGCCGGCTGGAGCATCGCGCCTGACGACGTGCCGGCGCTCGAGGAGGCGCTCTCGCGGTTCGTCGAGGCTCCGGCTGAACGGCTCGCCACGTACGGCACGAATGGTCATCGCTGGGCCATCGTGCATCACGGCTACGAGCGGCTCGCCGGAACCTATCTCGGGTTGTTCGACGTGTCGACGGCGCCGTCGAAACCGCTGCTGCAGCCGGTCACGGCACCGCTCGTCGCTTCGGACCATCGACGGGCAGGACGCGTCGATGCGGTCCGGACCGTGTCCGAGGTTTCCCGTGAGGATGCGCCCGTCGAATGAGCGCCCACCTCGTCGAGAGATCTGCGCCGACGGGAGTCGCAGGCCACATCGCCGCGTGGCACGGACGAGTGGTCGCCGAGAACGGACGTGAACCGGTCGCGGCGCAACCGGTTCGACGGTGCGGGGAGTCGAGTTGCGGACGTGAGGATCGGTAGATCGAGCTTCGTCGTCCTGCACCGACTCGTGAACTCGCGATTCCTGAGCGACGTGCGCCTGCTCGCGAGCGGCACCTTCGTCGCGCAGCTCTCGCTGCTGCTGCTCTCGCCCGTACTGACCCGGCTCTTCGCGCCGGCCGACTTCGGTGTATTCGCTCTCGTGATGGCGGTCGCGGGCATCGGCGCCGTGTTCTCGACGTTGCGGCTCGACGTGATCATTCCGGCCGTGCGGCAGGATGGTTTCGTGCTGCCGTACGTACAGTCGATGTTGCTGGCATCGGTCGCGGTCGCGGTGATCGCCATGGTTGCCCTGTCTCTGTTCGGCGACGCGATCGCCGCCATGACCGTGGCCGGGACGCAGGAGGTGTCGCGTGCGGCGCTCTATCTCGTGCCGGTGCTGCTCGTCGACCTGGCATGCTTCGCCGCCGCCTACTCGTGGTCGGTTCGCGAGGGGCGTTTCCGGCGCATCGGCAGAGCTCAGATCGCCCGTACCGGAACACTCGCGCTGGTATCGATCACGCTCGGCCTGCTGGCGTTCGTCGAGACGACAGGGGTGGCTCTGTTGCTTGGACAGATTGCCGGGGACGTGGTCTTCGTCGCGATGCTGGTCACGGCGTTCCCGCCAGGGACGCTGGCGAAGCTGCGTACGCCGCGCGTCCGGCGCATGCGGGCGGCACTGCGCGCGCACCGGACGTCGATTCAGGTGTCGAGCCTCACTCAGGTGATGGCCGCCTTCTACGAGCGAGCACCGGTGTTCGTCATCGCCATCGCCTTCGGGCCGATGGAGGCCGGCTTCTATGCGCTCGCGACAAGGGTCGCCGGTGCGCCGGTGACATTGGTGTCGACGGCGATCGGTGATGTCTTCCGCCAGCGCGCGGCCCGGCTGTACAACGCGGGTGACCGCATCGACGTGCTCATGCGAAAGGGACTGGGACTGACGCTCGCCTTGTCGGTTCTGCCGTTCGCTCTCGTGATCTGGCTGACGCCGGATTGGGTCGCGCCCGTGTTCGGCGCCGAGTGGAGTGGCGCCGTGTTCACGCTGAAGGCGATGCTGGTCGCCGCGTTCTTTCGCTTCAACAGTGGGGCCTTCGACAAGATTCCGATCATCGCGCAGGCTCACCGCTTCATTCTGGGATGGCACGGCGTACGCTTGCTGCTGGAACTGGCAACCGGTGCGCTCGCGCTCGTCGGAGTCATCGGCTACGAAGGCTATCTGACGAGTACGGTTGTCGGTCGCGTCGTGTCGTATCTCGTCATGCTGACGAAAAGTCACTCGCTGGCGCGACGGCATGTTGACGCTTTCGTGACTTTCCGGCGGTAGCTCGTGATGACGGCGGGAGTCGGGGGGTGCGGAGCTGCCTTGTCGAGGACACTATTTACGCTTGGCGGGTGGCGGTTCGCCGGGTATCCTTGCGACATGAAACAGGTATCCGCTGGCGCAAGGCTGCGCCGACCCGTCGGATCTGCGGCCGTCGCGACGCCGTTCGCGATGCGACAGATCCCAGCCTCCGTACTCGTGCCGGCACGAGTGGATGTCGACGGGTATCGCGTCGCGCCGGGTCCGCTCGCCGCCTGCCTTTCGCCTCGCGGTTCCTCATGAGTCGGCCGGCAGCTGTCGCGCGCCGTTGGCGGTCACTCGGCGTGCGGTCGAGAACCGCTTGTCGCGCGTTCGGCATCGCACTGGTCTGCGGGGCCGGTTCGGTCGCGGCGGGCGCTGCGCACGGCCAGGACGATGCCGCCGAGCCCTTTCTCGTGTTCGACCGCTCGCATCCGCTGCTGCCCGCGGGCGAGACTCCGATGGTGCAGATCTACGAGACGGGGCGGGTCGTCGTCACGCGAGGTCCCGGACACACCCGGCCAGGCCGGTTCGAGTTCATGATCGACGCGACCACTCTTGCGCAGGTGAAGTCGCTCCTGGCGAGCGGCGCGCTGGCTCGTGTCACCGGGGTGGCAGCTGCACCGCAACGCGAGATCGTCGACGGTCGCGAGGTGTTCACGGTAGTGCACGACGCGGTCACGACGTCGATGCGCGTGCGTGTCGACGCCGGGTCGGCCGGACAGAGTCTGGCGGGGGCGCCGGCGACGGTCCGCGTGATCGAGGTGGAGGATCTCGCGGGCCTCGCCGATACGGCGATCAAGTCGATCGGCACCCGCGCACTCATCGAACTCGAGCGCTCCTTGCTCGACGTGTTTGCACAGCCGATCGAAGGAGGCGAGCGATGATCGACATGACGTCGTCTTATGTGAGCCGTGCAATCGGCGTCGCGTGCATCTCGGCCGCGCCGCTTCTCGTCGCCACCCCTGCGCTCGGCGGGTCGTTTTTCGCGCCGGGCGGCGGCGTGACGTATCCGATCGGGTACACGGGCAACGGCACGGATTCGCTGGACGTCAAGGTATGCCTCGTGCCGTCGATGTCGGCCGCCGATGCGTCGGTTGCCGAACGTCCGTTGCGGAACGCGATGGCGCGGTGGAACAAGGGGCAACCGACGACCGCGAACGTGCGGGACAACTTCCTGCCATCGGGAATCGATTTCGAGTCGGTCGCCTTGCACGAGCTCGGACACTGCGTCGGTCTCGCTCACCCCAATCTCGGTGGGGTGGTCCCCGGGCCGGCGGTGAACGCCACTCATTCGCTCCCGGGGGCCGATGGCGTGTTCGGCCTCGACGCCGGTGCCGACGGTGTGTTCGGCAGTGCCGACGATCCACGTGGCGACGACGTCAACCAGTATCTGTTTCGATCGGGCGTGAACAATCCGTTCTCGATGCCCGAGATCGTCGACGCCAGCACCTACACGACCGATCTCGGAGCGCTGCCGGCCGGTGATCTCTTCCCTGCCAACGCGGAAGTCGAGGTGGGTGGCGCCACGGGCGTTCGCTTCACCGAAGCGGCCATGCAGCACGATCTCCTCGACCGACAGCTCGCACGCACACCGTCGCATGACGATATCTCGGCGATTCGCTTCGCGGAAAGTGGATACGACGGTCGACAGGGCACTGCCGACGACTACGACCTGAAGCTGGTCTGGGGCGGGGTGTCGAACGCGTCGGATTGCGACATCACGGTTTCCTTCACGCCGGACATCGGCCTCGCTCGCTGCTCGGCACGGTTCTTCTCGAACGGTCAGTCCGGTTCGTCGACACTGCTGTCCGGCGAAATCGAGTTCGGCACTCGCGACACGTTCAACTGGTTCTTCAATCAGGACGCGCCGTGCAACGCGAGCGATACGCTCGTGGCGAATCAGTGGCGTCAGGTGTCGTTGCCGTGTGAAGTCGGCGTGTCCGGACCGGCCACGGTGAGAGCGGTGTTCGGCGACGATCTGGGTGCGGGTGCATACGACGATACCTGGGTACTGTTCATCTACGAATACGGCCAGGCCGAGGGCGGATCGCCGGGCGGACGTTATCGAAAGCTCGCGCTCGACGACGATCTCGCGAGCGGGGTCGGCTACTGGATGGTCTCGAGAAGCGATGCCAGAATCGACGTGGCGGGCGAGTATCACGCGCAGATGGATATCGCGGTCTTTCCGGATGCGGCACGTGACGCCGGCTGGAACATGGTCGGAAACCCGTTTCGGTACCGGACGTCGTGGGAAGACGCCCGTGTCGTCGATGTAGACGGGGCGTTGGTCGATCTGGTGGCGGCTGACCCGGGCTCCGACGTCGAGGGAAACACCGCCTGTACCCGCGATTCGGGACCCGCGTCGAGCTGTGTGGTGTCACGCTTTGCCTATCGCTACAACGCCGGCATTCGCGAATATGACGAACTCACGCCGTCGAGCGGGGCGCTGCAACCCTTCGACGCGGTCTGGATCGAGGCCCTGCGGCCGGACGTCGAGATCCGCATCGCGATGCCGACCGCAGAGCGTACGTCGCCGTAGCGGCCACTGTTCCGCCCAGTCACAGGGACGTCCGTATGTCGAAATTGCCTTCGCGTGTAGCCGCGTTCGTCGCACCGGGCGTCCTGTGGAGTATCGCGGCGTCGCCTGCGCTCATGGCGGCTGAAGTCGTCGAACGCGTCAGCGTCGACGTCAACGGTCGCGAACTGCGCAGCGTGTCCGACGCACCGGCGATCAGTGCGGGCGGGCGCTTCACCGCGTTCGTGTCGGCCGCCGCCGGCGTCACGCCTGGCGCGACCGGGGGCAAGCGTCAGATCTACGTTCGCGAGCGCCGCTCCGGCGCCATCGAACGCGTCAGTGTCGACGATACCGGTCGTCCCGGGAACGGTGACAGCTACGCGCCGGTTCTCAGCGCCGACGGGCGATTCGTGGTGTTCGAGTCCCTGGCCCGGAATCTGGCCGCCGGTGACACGAACGGTCGCTCGGATGTGCTGCTGCGAGATCGATCGACCGGCAGGACCACGCTGATAAGTGCCGCGAGCGACGGTTCGGTCGGGGACGACTCGAGCGGCGCGCCGAGGATCAGTGCCGACGGGCGGGTGATCGCCTACGATTCCAGGGCCGGCAATCTGGTCGACGCCGATACCAACGGCGTGTCGGACATCTTCGTGTTCGACCGCATCGGTGGCACGACGGAGCGCGTGAGCGTCGCCCCCGATGGCGCCGAGGGCAACGGCAAGAGTACCGACCCGGACCTTTCGGGTGACGGACAGCGGATCGCTTACGTCTCCGCGGCGAACAATCTCGTCGCGGACGACACGGACGACCGTCAGGACGCCTTCGTGCGGGACCGTATCGCCGGCACGACCGTACGGGCCGACCTGCAGGCCGACGGACGGCCTGGCGGCGCCGGTGTATCGCTCGCGCGCATCAGTGACGATGGCGCACGGGTCGCGTTCTTCGCCAAGGGCAGTGGTCTCGCACCGGGATCGACCAATCGGGATCTTTACGTCAAGACGCTGGAATCCGGGGCGATCGAGGCGTTCGCGACCGGTGATCTCGTGGCGGACGGCAACTACAGGATCGAGGTGTTCGATCTCGATGCCGACGGCTGCAGCGTCGTGTTTCCGGTGGTCCCGCAGGTGGCGGAGAATCCCCCGAGCGCCTTTCTTCGCGACTGCACCGATGGTTCGTTCCGCGAGCTCGGCGTCGGTGCGTTCGCGCCTTCGATCGATGCCACCGGCCGCAACCTCGCGTTCGTGTCGGCCGCGGGCACGCTGGTCGAGGACGACGGCAACGGCATCGCCGATGTCTTCCTGCTCGATACCGGAGAGGAGTGCGCGGTCGATGCGGCACGGCTCGTGCGAACGGTGAAGGACAACACCTGGACGTTGCTGAGTCTGCCGTGCGAGCCTCCGCCGGACGCCGCCACGCTCGCGGATGTGTTCGATGAACTGACGGCTGACGACTACAACGTCACGTGGGCGGCATTCACGTACGACACGCGAGACGGGGGTGCAGGCTCCTATGCAATGGCGACGCCCGCGACGCGGCTACGCGCGGGCGAGGGCTTCTGGTTCAACCAGAGGACGGGCGCCGCACTCGATGTCCGCATGCCCGACGGCAGCAACCGGGTACCGCGCGATACCTTGTCGTTGCCCTGCGATGCACGGGAAGGCTGCTGGCGTGCCGCGCTCTCCGACGATCCCGGGTCGACCGCCTTCAATCTTCTCGGTAATCCGTTCGACCGGACAGTCGCGATCGGTGGTGTGGTCACGACGGCGGCGACCGGCGCGTGCGCCTCACCCGCCGGGTGTACCTTCTCGCAGGCAGTCGATCCGACCGGCGGCAATCTGTTCTTCGATACGTTGATGCGCTGGAACGACAATGCCGCACGGCCGACCTACGTGAACCTGCGTGCGGGCGACAGCTTGCCCGTCTGGTCGGGCTTCTGGATAAAGGAGCTCGCGGGTGCCGCCGGCAACGAGCCGTCGTTGAACTTCCCCTACGGCGATTGACGGATCGTAGACAGGGCATGTTCATCAGACCGGTACCATTCGTCGGCATCGCCATGGTCGCGACACTCCTGATCGCTCTGTGGTGGATCACGCGTGATGACGAACAGGGCGCCGGCTCCGACATCGCGACGGAAACGCCGGCGACAGCCCCCGTGGTGGCCGAGGCGGCCGGGGCGGCCGCGAAGGCTGGCGAGACGCTACCCGACGCATCGAGTGACGACGAGGGCACGCCGGATACCTCGACGACAGTCGACGGCGCATCCGGGTCTTCCGAGTCGCCGTTCGCGACCGCGGAGCCCGTCGACGACGGAGCCGTCTCGACGCCCGGGTCGACCTCGTCGAGCGATTCGGACCCGGTTGCGGCCGACGATGCACCGGACGGGCTCGCGGACGATACGCCTGCGCGAACCGGCAACCCTGTCGTGGTGCCGAGCAGTTACCCGGTCAGCGAGGCGGCGAAGTACTACATTCCACCCGAGGAACGTGGCCCCGGCAATCTCGGCGGCCCGCCTCCGCTCGATTTTCCCGGCGGACCGAATGACCCGAACAGCGGCGGTGACGGCTTTGCGCCACCTGCCGGACCCGGACGGTAGGGCGCGGTTCTATCGGGCTCGTGTTATGCCGGGCGACTCCACGTGACGACCCGCCACGGCACAGACGGCGATGATGCCGATGGCCCCGAGCGTGAACGTGGCGAACGATCCTTCGGGGCTTTCCTGCCAGCGGTCGGTGGCGACGTTCCAGGCCAGCACGAGCGGGTAGTGCAGCACGTAGAGCGTGTAGGAGAACGGTGCGACCGCGGTGCAGGATCGCAGCGCGAGCCACATGACACCCGACCGACGAGATTCCGACATCCGGACAGGCGACGACTCGCCGGCGTGATCGCCCAGTGTCGGTAGCCATACGGCGAACAAGGCGAGCAGTACGAGCCCGAAGCCGTAGCGTGCGAGGTACGTGTCGGAGACGGCCGTCACCACGATCAGGGTGAGCAGTCCGCCGGTCACCGTCAGCCGCAGCGACCGTCGCTCGAGTCCGGGCAGGCGGCCGGTCGATACCGCCAGCGCGAGTGTCCCCCCGGCGCACCAGACGATGAAACCCGGCAGCCAGCGACCGCTCGTGTCCCCGAGCCAGCCTTGCGGCCAGATTCCGAGCGTCGCCCCGCTCGCCAGCACGACGATCACGACGGCCGAAGCGATCAACGCGCACGGCCGGCGTTCGAACAGTGCAACGCCCACCAGATAGAACCCGCCCATGTGAGCCAGGCTCCACAGCGGCCCGTTCGCGAGGGGAACGTCGAAGGCGGCGCTCAGGCCCTGCAGGAACAGCAGGGTGCCGACCGCGCTCCGTACACTCCAGTAGTGCTCGTACCCGGGCGGTCCCGCGACGAGCAAGTAGTGGTGACAGAGGGTCGTGACCAGCAGCGCGATCGCGAGCGGAGGGAGCAGACGCCGCACACGGTCCCGTGCGAAGCGACCGACATCGAGTCTGCCGTCCGCAGTCGCGGCGGTACGGCGCCGCAGTGAAGTCAGCGTGGCGTAACCGCTGACGACGAAGAAACCGATGACGGCGAGGTCGGCGGCGTGCAGCAGTCGGGCCGGCACTGCGCCGTCGGGCGAGCCATCGAGCCAGAAGAACGCTGCATGCGCGGCGAACACCACGAGCGCGCCGCCGCCGCGCAGCGCGTCGAACAGCAGCCGTTCCGCGGTGGGCGTGCCAGGCGCGTTCAGTCGAGCAGCGCGTCCAGCAGCGGCTCCCGCCACGTGCCCGCTTCACGATCGTAGACGCCGAACCCCGCGCCGAACTCCCAGTAGGCGCTCGACATGCCCGACCGTCGGGCTGCGCCCTGCACGGTGGCCGTCCAGCGTGCCCGGGATGCCATGTCGCCGGCGCCGAAGGCACCGAACTCGCCGACGAACACCGGCACACCGGCCGCGTCCGCCCAGCGCGCGGCGACATCGAGACGCTGCTCGATCGCCTCGGCGGCGGTGGCGACGACGGCGTCGCAGCCCGCGGTCGAGCAGATCTCCGCGGCGCGCAGGTCGAAGCCGGACGTCCCGGGCAGGCGGGTCTGCAGCACGACGTTGCGGGTACCGTCGCCGCAGGCGGACAGGTCGACGGCGTGGGAGCGCCAGGCCGTGCCGTGGGCGACGATCTCGCCGACCTCGGCGAATTCGTCCGGGTCCACGCGCTGGTCGGACCCCTGGCAGGCGACCGAGACGTCGACCCGCCCGCGGGTGTCGAGCGTCAATCGCGAGGGCGCGTACGGAGCGATGCGATGCATGTTGAACCCGCCGTACCGGCGGGTGTAGGCGACACTCAGCACACCCGCGCTCCCCGTCAGCGTGGTGTCCCAGGAATAGTTCTCGAAACTCGCGCCGAGGCCCGTCGTTCCAGGACGCCACGGGACGCCGACGGGCGGGGTCGGCTCGACCCAGGTCGCGCCCTGATGGGTGAACGGGAAGGGCGAGTAGAAGTGCACGGTGGCGATCAGGTTCGGGTCGTCGGGGAGTTCGAGCACGTCCAGCCGGTCGATCGAGTTCCAGCCGACCGGTCCGACGACCACCGGCCGCGTCGGATTGCTCTCGCGCACGACGGCAAGGGTGTCGGCCAGCAGCGCGTTCCAGAGCGCGGGCTCCTCGTCGAACTG
>JAUKWC010062384.1:0-36856 GCA_032356245.1 Endocladia muricata | reverse complement strand
TCTACTTGAACGCGAAAGGAGCACAAGGTGGGCGGTAGAGGTACTACACATTTAAAATATGATAAAAAATCGAAGGTGTAATTTATTTATTGCAGTCATGATTTTGACTTCATATGAGGCCAGAGTTGACCTCATATGAGGCAAAACCCACTGTCCAATAGACACTAGCAGAGTCAAAGATTTGAACAATACCAATATTTCGAGTCAAGTTACCCGTCTTGGCAAGAAAAGACCTTCCTTAAAGCCGCACCGTTTTTTTTGACATCGAATAAAATCTTTTCTTAGCTATTTCCCATGGTCATATTCTGACTGCATCTTCACCTCTATCTGTTTCAACCATCGGCATCAGTTTGTGAACTCTACAAAAGTTTGTTTCAGAGTTGTGCTTGAGGAAAGATGCCGCAAATGAGGCGTTTCCAGAAAAGGCAAGAGCAATCGAGCAAAGTTAGAAAACGTACGAGGGAATTTCTAATAAACTATCTTCTTACTGTCCGTCTTACCAGTTGCGCCTCACATGAGGTAAAAGCCCGCCTCGGACATGTATGGGGCTGCTGCCTGGTGCAATAGGCTGTACGGCTTAAAAATACTACCCATCTTCTGTGTTTCCGGAAATGGATGCGGACGTCCACTGAGTGCAGTACAATGTCTACTTGTATCCGTGGTTTACTACACATTCTGCAGTTCCTGGTCTAGTCTCACTAGACTCGGACTTCCACCTGGTGGAAGTCCGGTTCTATTAATACTAGACTTGGACGTTCAGCTGGTGGACGACTTTCCTGAGGATGGGAAGGAGCGAAATAGAGGTACTTCTAGAGCGCGAGACACAAACGTGGTGTTTTACGACGATCGAGGGGAGTTGTCGCAGAGACCTCTGTACCCCCTGAACATCATTACTATCCGTGCGACGCGTGAGATCGTAATAGGTGAGGAGCCGTTGAAAAACTACGGGGACAAAATTAGGTGCGAAGGACGTGATAGGATCTTCCAAACCAGTGCGCACATATACAATCTTAAACACGAGATGCCAGTTTGAGAACTGGTTTCGGGCGAGTGGTCCACACTATAGCAGCTGAGAAATACTTGAGCTCAGCCGCAAGAAAGGTTGTCCGGAAAAGTGGGCGATTTTGTGGCCGCGAAAGCAAGAAAAAGAGGTTTCAGAAGTAATGAAAGTTTAGACTACGGGGGCGTCACTAGTGACTCGGGCACAGATGTACACATGTGAAAACACATGAGCAGATGGATATGCCAAATTTAAACTCAAGAACAACATCCATTTGCTGATGTATTTTCACATCTGCAGGTCTCGACCCCTGCCACTAGCAACACTACCGAAGTTTGAGTTTTCGTTACTTTCTGGAATGCCCATTTGCAGGCACTCAGCGACTGCTTCCATGCCTGCTGTTGACGCTTATGGTACTTCAAACGTCGGCAGGCACTCTCGGCGCGGGCATGACTTTACAAGGGCCCCACTTTCAGGGGTTGCTGCTAGCTGGGACTAGTACCGCTCACCTCACGACAACTGCGACGTAGCTTGCAATCTCGTTGTTCTCACCGAGCCTCCGTCTGACCTGTCCTCCCTGTGGCGCAGGTCTATATTAATGGCTCCGCCGGCCAGAAGGACGAGAAGGGCTGTTCCGATGCAATGATCTCGCAAGCGCACCCACGAGCAGCGGGAGGGGGACGATCATGCCGCCGCCACGCCTGTCGCTGTGATTGCACCGAAGCCCAAGGTTAACACAACTCAGCGCTACCCGGCATGCAGGTGAACGGGGGTTAAGCGGCCCCAGGCAACGCCGGCGGAGTCTCTGTTTGGTCCAGAAGGTGAACAAGCCGATGGTGCTACTGTTCTGGCGACTCACAATGCTAATATAACACTGGAAGTTCCACCAGGGCGTGCTGCCAACGAGATGCCTCCTTGTCGTGCGTCTATTCAATCGGACTGCAGCTCGAGCACAGCCAGCTTCACCGTCTGGGCCGGAATTACGTCCGCTCCGTACGTCCGCGCGCCCGGCATTGCCGCCGCTGTGCGGTCTCACATCCGGTATGGATTAGGGCAAACTTATCGTGGGACTCCGCGTCCTCCTGTTGCATCGGGGGTGGGATCCTCTTTGTCTCGACCTCCGCCAATGCCGTCCCGGAGAAGGGTTGGGAATTCTGCTGTAGCTCGCTCACGATCGATCTCGCGTGAACAGATGGAAGAGCGACAAGCAATGCTTGCTGAGCAGACGGACAAGGTCAGGGTGTACGAGCAAGAGATTGCTGGTCTCACGACAAGGGTCAACGACTACAAAGAGAAGGTACGTCAGGCCGCTCGAGAGCTTCTTGAGGTGCGGTTGACGACCATGGCAACGCTTTCCGAGTTCATGCGACTACAAGCCGACTTCAAGGATGTCAAGCACGAGAACGGGAGTCTACGCGTGGTTCGCCAGATTTATGGTGGCATTCGGCAGGCCACACCGCGTGCCGGAACTGGATGTGGTCAGAGTCGTAAACCTATGGCACAAAGGGGGCAAATTACATTGGTGTCGCCAAGACCATCAAGAAGCAGATTCTGCAATGGTGCCACCGCAAACCTTCTAAGCTGGACCGAACAAGTTTTGTTCCAGTCAGGAACTGGGCGGGTCGCAGTGAGCCGTGCGTGGCGGGGGAGCTTTCCGCGGACGGCCCGGAGGGTGTCGTGCCGATTCCATCGACGGTTCTGGCCAACCATAAGGAGTACTGTACGCGTTCCTACTACGATGGGGCGATGAATCTGGTTGGAATGGTGCGTGCAGAGCTTGGCGCCGGGAACCGGTCATCCTTATTTTTGGACGCCGAATCCCGCCGCGGATGCGACGAGGCTGTTCCAATGCCTTGGGTATTTCTTCTTGATATCGCGGAAGCCTACGTTTGTATCGGACAGCGAAGGGGGTGGAGCGCTCATTTCAGGCACTTGAAGCGCCGGTGAAGCTAATGGGTTCAGAAGAGGAGCAGGTGACTCCAGACTTCTCGTGGTGGCGACTCAGCAAGGTCGAGGATCTAGCATACGGCGACTAATCTGTACCGAAGGAGGTGTGTGATCTTGACGAGGGAGACGTACCATTCGGAAATTTTTTTGGGGGGATATGTACTTTACGAGTTCCGGGGGTACCATGCTCAACAGGATGGGACGTACGCGTACGGGTCTATCGTGCAACTCGCACGCCTGGACCGCTGGCTGGCAACAGTACTATCCTGCCTGCGGCATGAAGAAGGCCGTGGCGGCCAGCGCCAACGCACTTACAGCCTGGCATTTCTTCAAGTACCTGCTCTTGGCAACTGCCCAGATACTATGCAGCGCTTGCAGCGTTTTATGCCGCATTGTTTCGCAACAGGTGTCTTGGTATGGTTCTATTGCTGAGGGGTCGTTGTGTGAGTCGGTGAATGAGGAGACGGAACGGTCTGGTGAAGAGGATGGGAGGATTTGTTGGCATACGCCCCTGGAGTAGCCACAAACGTTGTGAGGGTGGGTTCAGAGAACAAACTTTATGTGGCGGTACGAAAGATGTGGTTTTCGGACAACATCTCCAGTAAGCTTGGCACTGTTGTCGATTGCTATGTTGCACGTGCAGACTCAGGCGAGGGACCATATGAACTTTGCAATGGCGCGTCTGGCCTGTCACGGATTCCCGCCCCAACTTTGGATTCTCCCCCGCGCGCCGTTGTTGGAGCAGAGGACGAGTACCTGTCGACGCACAGAAGAGAGAGAAGGACGTGAACCGTTCTTGTATGTTGGTAGCTCACTAAACCGATTGTAGTTTTCTCATGTGTTTAATTCTAGTGCAGAGAGAATGGCGTGTCCGCTGAAGGGGAGGGTTCAGAGAGGACTGGCCGTGCACCAGGGTCTCTGTAGAGGCTGTTTATGTAGAAGCGATGGTACAGCTAGTGGAGCTGAGGAGTGAAAGGGGGGATGTGGAAATTCGACCGCACCACGTGAGCTGTCCCAATAATAGCAGATGCCTTGCACAGGCCAAACGAGGGAGAAGCATGAGCTTGACGCCCTTCTCGCTGCATTTCGGGGAGCGGGACCGGATGTTCAGTGCGATATACGTTCTTGTTTGTACACCACCGCAAGCTAACGTATTGCAGAGTGCCATCAACACCGTCGATTGGTGGAATACAATCCATGTACCGAACGAAGGCATACTCGGTAGGTCGCATTGATTCACGTCCATGCATACGGAAGAGAGACAGAACCTGGGCCACCCGTACAGTAGCTGTGTGCTAGTCGTCGTCAGCGGCCAGGAGCACGAAGCCGAATCGCTGCCGTTTCGTCGGGCCGAAGATGCTATTTGCATAAACGCGCTGAATGACATGTTTCTGCATTGGGTCCAGCCGAACGACGCTCAAGTCAGGGTCACAGTCGTTGAGGCAAGGACAGAACCCGCCGAGAACGTAACCACTTTTGAAGATAGTAATTTGGAGAGTGTCACATGTGTGGACCGAATGCTGCTGGTGAAGCTCGGCGCCGACAAGGTCCAGCAGCACAGTGGTGCCCTAGTCACCAAGCTGGACAAGAAGATTGATGCAGATGTCGAAAGCTTCTCCGCGTAGTGATTGCAGCATCGCAGCGGTGAGGCGGCATTTTTCGTTTCCGAACAGCGGCATGGAGAGGGTTCTCAAGTGAGCGAGTTCGTGGAGGTGCATTCTGAAGCCTTCCCTGCCAGGACACGCCCCGTGCCTGTCGTTCAGGTTCCTGTGCAGGTGTGTGAGGCGACGCGATTGGGAGACGGAGCCGAAGTGCGTTCGAACGGCAGCAAGGTTTGTGGAGTGCTGGATTCGGCGGACAGTTTCGTCCATGGCTGTTGCGGTTCGCTCGGAGATGCGGGAGTAGCCTTTCTTCAATACAGTGTGAGCGTGTTCGTAAACACCTTCATCTAGATGTTATAGACCTCCAAAGTTGCGGATGTCATCTGCAAGGTGGGTGAGGAGATGAAAGTTGAGGGTCTTGAGCCTGGGGGGGTTGTGGTCCCCAAACATGTGGAGCATCGACGCTAACAACTTATTGACACGTTCCTCTAGATTATCAACCCCGGCGAAGCTTAAGTGCTTCCCTAATCTCTCTCTAGAGCTGAGTATTAGAATGTCTCAGTACTGAGCGCAAACAGATGCGAGGGGCGCGGAGTCGGCTTCATCACAGCAACGGTCTATGATTCCTACGATAATTAAAAAGACGGTGTCAACGAACTTGTAGTGTTTGGCCTCCAGAATGCCACGAACTCCTTCATTCGTGTTAAGTTCGTTCAGGCGACTGCCATTTTTCGGAGGCGGAGAAGTCGACGTGTAGGCCGGGAACACAGAAGTCTCTCTGAGTCGCTGCCGGAACCGTGTTGACTCCGCGAAGGAGAGCTGTGCGGATAGTTCTGAACTGTTTCCGACTATTGCGGGTGGAATCTTGCGCTGTGAATAAGACGGGGGAGTCGAGCATAAGAAATATGCAGGCCTTGATTAGCTTGGAGATGCCGAGGTGGAAACTGTGCAGCGGTTCGAAACCGAAAATGGGCTGCATGCCAACATGAGAATTGGACGGAAGCAGGGGGCATGTGTCCAGAAACAATGGCAACCTCCGCAGAGAGGAGGTGGCGAGTGTTTGTTGCGCCTGTGCGGTTGCAGCTCGTGCCTGAGCCGCCCTGCCAATCAATGCATGAGCAGCGGCGTCGGCCGCGAGGTCGGTCACTTTTCTGCGAAGAAGGACGGTGGTCCGCGTGGTGCGCGGCGGGAATGAGGCGGACGAAATGAGGAGATTTGGATGTACTTCCCAACGGTGGCAGGGTTACCTGGTTTTTGTGCCTGACCGGGTGCCGATGATGTCCTTCGCCTCGGGTATGTCGCAACAGTAGCTGGTGCGGGCTGGGTGAAATTTCCAGAGATGGTGGTAGGCATCTGAGCATGCGAAGCGTAATATGGCTTTTTCATACAGGGGCGATAGTAGAGAGTGCAGGGCAGAGTGCAGTACGGGAGTTTTGGTGTCTGGTGCACGAGTAGTCGAAGAAGGTGGAAGGACGTCGAGTTCTCTGTCGCCCACGGTGGGGAAGAGCTTGATAAAAAGATAGCCAACGACGGTGTGCCGGGCCATTATGCAGCGTCGGCGGAAAGCGGCAGTGAAGATAAAGAGAGTGAGATGCAGGGGATACGCAACGAAGGCCCCGTTCTCAAGTGTAGTGGCGGATTTAGCCGTATAGATCTGTATGCGACCTACAAACAAGTCGGTCCCCGACGTCCTGGTGTCGCGGGTGACACCCTCGAGCTCGCTACCCATGAATTCATCGCTGAGGTCTTGACAAACTCGTCGGTGAGCGTCAGTCTGCAGGGGATGCGCGAAGAGATGCATGTCGCTCTGCGGGGGGTCACCACAAGTGCGGAAGTAGCGAGACTCTGTGTTAGCTTGCGCTACTTGCTTTCGCAGGATCTTGACACGGTCCCGAAAGTAGGCAGTTCTGATGGACGTACCGCTGTGGTCCAACACACGAGTTGCGGAGAAGTCCTGATGGTGAAGCTCCTTCTCGACAGCAGCGAGTGTGGGGGAGCGACACTGTGGTGGGGAGCGAATGTGGTCTCCTAAGTGATCGAGAGAGAATTCGGGATCCCTCAGGATAGAGATGATCTCGTCAACGGTGCGCGGGCCGGCAGTTCTCTCTACTTCGGCGAGAGAAACTGCGATAGATTGTAGGAGGAGGTCTGTCTTACTTGTGGTCGGTTCTGCATCAGGGAGAGACAGAAATGGGAGCAAGCGAAGCAGAGGCGCCGGAACCTCAACAGAAAGGACGTTATCACCGTAGTCGACAGGGGGTTCTGGGGCGGTTGATCCTTGCGGGGGAGTAGGAACGAGCTCGGCCGGTCGGTGTGTTCGGAAGTGACACTATTCCTCGTCTTTGAAAAGGAAGTACGCGTCGGAAGACGAGTAGTCGCAGAGCTGGTATTTTCAGCCCGTATTCACGGCTGACATGGATGGATGCAAGGAGAAGGGGTGGCGGGAGGAGTGAGAGAGCAGAGAGGTAGGCCGCTTTCCACGGGTGGAGGGTTTTTTTGGATTTCACTAAGTACAAGACGTTAGGTCTGGTCGCGACCACTCTCGCGTTCACGAAACCTAGTGCAGGTCTCGTGCACACGGGAGGGGTCAAGGTGGAAGATGGGGCCTGCCATTCGACACACACGCTATTGGCTTTGTCGATAAGAGATCATCATGTGTTCGCTGACGGTTACTACAACGCGAGGTGGGTATCGAAAAGTAGTGATACTGTAATATCCGTAATTGAAAGGTTTTCGAAATTTCGTACGGTCTGGGGTAATTTCATCTAGGGTATTTTCAAGGCACGGCGGCGAAACTGTGGGACGCAAGAACCTGCCACAGGCCCTATTTGAACCGCAGCGACGCGGAACGCTACCGCCTCAAATCTGTAAGGGTACCCTGCCGTCAACAAAAACTACTGGGCGACGGTTTGTCCTTGTGATGCGACGGCGTGCACAGGTAAGCAGCGCGTATTCGCAACGGTATTCGCACGGGCGCGAAAGGATTGGGCGGGGTGGCAGGCGTCGTTGAAAAATGGCAAGACGTGTGGTGTGCGATGCAATACGGACAGTGCGAGCTTTCGGAGGTGGAGAGGGTGAGGGAGTGCGGGTGATGGTGGGGTATAATGTACAAACCGGAAGGGATAGCGGGCGGGAGGCGTGGCGTCGTTGAAGAGTGGCAGGATATGTGGTATGCGATGCGATGCGGAGATTACGGACTGTTGGAAGTGGAGAGGGTGACGGAGTGCGGGTGAGAGAGTGCGGATGAGAGAGTGTGGGTAATGATGTGCTGTGATGTGCAAACTGGAAGGGATTGTGGGCGGGATGGGTGGCGTTGTCGAAGAATGGCGAGAAGGGTGGGGGGCGATGCGATGCGGAAAGTGCAGGCTTTTGGAGGTGGAGGTCGATGTAATGCGGGGAGTGCGGGCTGGTATAGGTGGAGACGGCGAGGCATCGCGGGTGGTGGTGGAGTGTAGTGTACAAAATTGAAGGGAACGCCGGCAGGATGGGTGGCGTCGTTCGAAGTGGCGAGGCGTTTGGTGTTCAATCCGATACTGGAAGGGAGGGCTGTTGGAGGTGGAGAGGGCGATGCAATCCATGTGGTGGTGGAGTGTGGTGTACAAACTGGAAATAAAGGCTAGCGGGATGGGTGGCGCCGTTGAAAAATGGCGACTCGTTTGGTATTCGATGCGACGCGGGGAGTGCAGGCTTTTACAGGTGGAGAGGGTGAGGGAGTGCGGGTGATGGTGGGGTGTGGTGTACAAACTGGAAGGGATGATGTGCGGGGTGGGAGGCGTCACCGAAGAGTAGAGAGACGTGTGGTATGCGATGTGATGCGGGGAGTGCGGGCTGTTGGAGGTGAAGAGGGCGAGGGAGTAGGGGTAATGGTGGGGCATGGTGGTGGAAAAGTAGATCCGTCCTAGTACTCTAAAAGCTTATTCATGTAGTAGTATGGATATGTAGTAGAACGAGACCGGACGGTCACCGCGCGCTGTAAACTTTCGGTTTAGTTTCAGTAAGTTCGATACGCAGCTGCACCTCATGCAGTTTCGAATGCATCAGTACTGCATTCGGAACTGCGTAAAGTGCCGTTGTTGAGGAGTACAAGTAGGAATTGACTTCCACACGTCGCAGTGCGCTGTGCTGTATAACTGCATCCTGGACTTGCACAGCCCGTAGTATATCAGGTAGTATTACGAAACTCGGACTTCCACCAGGTGGACGTCCGAGTCTTGTAATACTAGACCTGGTGGATGTCCGGGTCTAGTAATACTAGACCCGGAGCTGCAAAATGTGTAGTAAACGATGGGTGCTACTAGACCTCGTACTGCACTTAGGGGACATTTGCATCCGTTTCCGGAAGCACAGACGTTGATGCCGAACTTCTTTTCCACCCTGAGGCCACCCTAACGACAGCCATTGTGCTTGTCGACCTGGGAGCATGTTCCATAGTAGTACTCACATACGTTGGGAATGGCAGCCTCAATGGTTTCCTGGTGAGGATTTCCGTTACGGAACCTCCACCTCTCAGGGCATATGTTGTCACTAGCCGATGTTATCCCAGTACAGCTGGTGAAATAGTGTCTATTCCGTTCAACCCGCATGACGGCCATGAGGTCGAGCTTGTTAGTTACCATCGTGACGTGGGAACCCTTGTCAGCTATTAACAATCTTGAAAGATTGTAAACAAGGTAACTGTTTCCGGCTGTCCTGACAATACCAGTAAGCTTCAGGCCATTGCCAAGAAGCTTTTTAGCAGTCTCAACTAATGCAAAGTACGAGTCAGCACACATGACTCTGCCCGTATGAAACCATTGTTCCACCAGCCTCAATAGTACTTCTGTTCCGTATTCATAGCTGCTCCCGAACCATTGGTGGATATTATCATCTGCTGACCACGTCAGCTCGAGACGAATCATGATGCTACTGACACCACAACAATCTGACTTGATTTCACATCCACTTTCCGGCTTGCGGTCGAGTAACATATAGCATGGAACGACAATAGTAATCCAGCTCCGCTCTGGCCCGTGCTACCTCGACATAGTCTCATCGACGTATATGCGCTGAGGTGGCTTGACTGCTGTAGCCCGATGATCATTAATTGCATCAACAAAAAAATTGGCCAGGTTTTATCCCGGAGTCATACTCTCAGCACTACTCCCAGCCCCGGTAAATGCTTTGTACGTGCGGAGCTGCTCGAAACGGTACGAGGCATTGTGTCACCAAAACGCGCGAATGGCAAGTGCTTGCTGCTCGTGATGTTGCTCCACAGCGTGCGACGAATTCTGAGCCAAAATCTTGTCACCAGGACCACAATTGCCAAAAGATGTAAACTTTCAAATTTGCTTGTTGTCTCTAAATACCCATTCTCGAGTTCTCTGTTTATCTCCACAATCACGCATTTCAGATAAAGCTACGGAATGTCCGTGTGGAGAAGTGTAAAGAAGCCAATGATGTAGGAGAGGAGCTCTCAGATAAATTGTCGCCAATTGGAGCAACGCCCATCCAAGGCTTCGTGCGAATGAAGCCATTCATTTCCGGTGTGACTTCAGCACGATTCCTCACTGTACCGTTGCCCTGAACGGCCGGGTCAGATGCATCTTTGCTTGTACTCACTGTGACATCGTGACTCTCTCTATCCGCGAGTGTGATGAGGTCGATGTCAATACCTAATTCGGAATTGCCTGACTGATTTCCCGATTCCTCAGAGCTCTGGGGAGCAATTAGGATTCCTGTCTAGGTGGCATTCTCCAGACTCTCTCCTGCCCTGATGCTCGTCAGCTGCAGTGAAATGACCTTGATACTATCGGGAAGCTTCCAGCTGATATTGACATCAGTGGCATTCCTGCCATTGACCTTGGATCTATTGCCAGCTCTGATGGTTCCAGAGACTTTCTTAACATTCCAGCTGGCACCATATATCTGCCAACACTTCTAGTTGGAGGTTATAAGGCGAGCGCAAGTATGAGCTTATGATCCAACGATGCGACGGGGGGCGGAAGTGGGGTACATAGTTTTTGAAACTTGAGGACTCTTCGGGACATTCGGTGGAATTCTCGCTCCTTCTTTTGGTAAGGTTGGAAAGCTCTAGCATTTCCAAGCTGTCGACACTACGGGGCGACGCTTGGGCAAAGAGAAGAAGTCAAAAATAATTCCTAATGATTTTATACTTCGACTTGAAAGTTGGCCTGATATGAGACCAAATGTCCGGTACACACTAGGAATGTCGAAACGAATGCAATGTCATCGCAAGTCCACTTGAGAAGGAACCACATTTATCACATGAAGGATGGTAAGATAGAACTGGGTCAAGGCAGCTTCGATGTTCCACGTTTCAGGGTTTGTTCTATTTCGAAAAACATGACAATCTTAAATAAAAGATTATAGTCAGTAGTGTCTATGAGACACGTCAAATTATCGCGACTATGTCAGTCATATATTGCAATTAAATTTACATAGAAATTTACGACACAGCTGTAGACAGCTGGTCTCATATTACGCCAATTGTCAATCACAGAAAAGCTGCCACGTTTAGGACGAGGCTGGCAGTCAGTGCTGAAAGAAACATTCCCAACTCTGTGTTACAGCAATGTATTCATTGCAACATACCGATATTCTCGAAAATATGTTCTTCAAACATCTCTGACACAGTTTATTAAATCGCTGACATTACATATTCCGGACATCTTACTACGTGGTGAGTTATCTGCTTTCAAAAGGTCTGACAGAAGCATAACATGATTCAGACTTGCGATCAAAGCTGTTGAAAAACGCATCTTGCAAGAAAAGGAGGAATTTAGTTTACGCAGAATTAAGTTTCGCTTAGACCCGCAGACTCGAAAGATGTCGAATTTCGATACTCAGAATTACAAGAATAAACGCGGAATCCCTCTCTTTGCGGCCAGTGTGTTTTCTTCCAGGCCATGGATCAAATGAGTGGTAGCGATTTCTGCTCTGGGTAGAAGAGCAAAACAAGCCAGACTGTGGACAGACGAGAATGCAGGAAAGACACCATTCTAGATTGATCGCAACCGATTTGATACTGCGGAGCTCATAATTTCGAAGTGTTCGTTGAGTTTCGAGGTCTCCGGCGCGAACTGCGATCTCGTCTCACACGTCACCTGCAAGTTTGTGAAGGCAAAGAAGGCAATAAAAAAGTGTATCTGTACTGCACATTAAGGAGCACCGTGGCCCAAGTCAGAACTCTGAAAAAAAGGATAGCAGAAGTATTCGTCGTTGGTAGTAGAAAAATAGCGGTTCTCTTTATCCGCCGAGCAAAACTCTACTTCTCCCAGGACTTTCCCACCGTACGTTTTGGCGCCATCACCTCCCAGCCAAATGTTGAGTTCGTTCGGGGTAGCAATCTGGAACTCTTAAGCTCTGCCGTATACGCGTTTAATCATGTGAACGTCAAAATAACGTACAAACCTGGTAGATCAAACAATGAATTTCGAGCACCCGCCCGTGCAGGGAGGGCTGGTTTTCTTCCACTCTGGATACGGTTTTGTACTTCCTCAGATAGTACTTTGGGTAGAATCTCTTGACTCAGTTGTTTCGCTACTGTACTGATTCCAGTTAGCGATGAAGGATTATCCCATTCCTCCGATCAACGTTCTTCACGTGAGACACAAAGAAGCTGCACATTTGGAAGACTGCTGTCCAGTGATTATGGCATGGACCTCATGACTACAATGACGTGCACGTGGTGACTGCCCTAATAACGAGCTAACGAGCACTTGGAGCCAAAGCTTCTGAACAACTGCACACTACACACTTCGCGAGGATCAAGCAATCCGCGAGTTGAAAACATTGTACGCGTCTGCAATCAGAATCTTTCTCTGCGTCTAAATGTATTTGAAGCAGTGCCGAAAGCGATGATGTTAAGTTGCAGATAATTTATCTCACTTTCTGCGGAAACTTTCACACTTCTGGAGATAGTCTCGGGTTGATACACTGCCGACATTGCCTATCCAACCGTGAGCTAGCAGTGAAACTGTGGAGCAAAGTTCAGGTGATCGTCCTAATCAGTATTTGGCAGTTCTCTCGAAGTGATCGATTGCATCCTTCAGATGTATTCGGGTCGAAAATACCTAGGATATCATTCATCTTTGTATGAATCAATTAGAAGCAAGAAGCAGCACTCGTCGCTTTCTGGACATGTACTCTCGTAAGGTGAATTTCAGAGCGCATCAAGACCATTTTCCAGCGCTGCGCAGAGTTATTCCACCGACAGTGTCACACACTTCACGTGTAAATCCAAGTAAAAGTACATGATGATTTCTGCAGGGAGACCTGTGCCCGGCAGCATACTGTACTATCTCGACCTCTCATTTCACTTTTTATTGTTCTGCTGGAGGGAAAGATATCATGGTGTAGAAAAACCTTTTTCAGGGGGGAGTCCAGTTCATGCAATCCTTCACCTGAATACGAGAATGTGAGGTGAACCGAATGATACGTGGTTAATGGATACCAATGAGATTTTTGCCTGTGAGCACTCACAGTACACCCAGGTGCAAGGCCAGCAGAGCCTTAGTCTGCTTGACACTGTGATGCAAAACTGTAATCATTGAGTGGCAGAGCATCTGGATGTCGGCCCAGCCATGAAGAGACACGTGGTTAACATCTCAATGAGATCTGTGCCAATAGGTACGTTGCTGATGTGGAGATTTTTCGTATGTTATCGTTTGGTCGGCGCTCAAATCCAGAATGGGGCAAGGAATATTTTCACGTGTATCTTCGCCTATGAAACAGGGAGAAAACAACCAGGAATTGTACTAAATGAACAAATGGACGTATTGCGCTACTGCGTATTTGTTTGTGACGGTTCCCGATGACTAGTATGACGTGTCGTCTGGCACAACCCAGTTTGCGGCACGGTTCGGGCCACGTGTCATTTCCTGATGCTGTTGCAATGCGATTGCTCCCCATGCAAGTGATGTCATTGTGCTCCTTTTTGAATGGCATCCAGCAAGGGGACTGTTACCTCATGTTGTGTGCAAACTAAGCGGGTTTCTGCTCCTGCCCTAAACTCGTACTCAATTCTCGGCACGCTGCCGCCGACGCCCTCTGTCGACACTTCCGATTACTTCCACTCGCGATTTGCAATGAATGTCCTCGCTGTGCCCCTAGCTGCTTCCGTTTGCGTAGCATTGCGCACCGCACCCTGGTCCACCCGTAAGTCAACCTGTCCATACACCGTTCAACTGACTCCGTTAGCCGTCGGTTGACGTCTTTTCGTGTATGCCTCTGCCCACACGTAGCTCGGTCATCCTCGCACACGATCGCTCACCAGCATCCGTTCGAGTGGCCTCTGACATGGATGAAAAGTACAGTCATTCTTCATCGAACTTCCTCTACTCCAGATCCCTCCGCTCCGCCATTTAGCTTCCACAAGTTTTGCGGTACTGCTCATAGCTTTGCTTTTGCTACGTCGCGAACTTCGTGCTTCGCCGTTCTACCTTTGACGTTGTTAGGGCCCATCATTTCACCTTGGATGGCAACCTCTATAAAGCAGTGTTCTCCTTCTTTTCCTGTTCATATCGCGCAGTTGGTACCGGGCAGGTCCGTCAGCTCGGTGACCAATCCATTCTCTCCGACTGCTTCGTTTACATCTGCCCAGCAACTCTCATATTGTTGAGCTGATTCGCCTGTTCATTTGGGGTCACCATGAATGCATCGATACGTCTTGCAGTAATCGCGGCGGTATGTTCCTCGGTGACTGTTGCTTTTCTTTGTCCGGGTTCTGAAACTCCGAAGCAGGAGAATATCCTGCAAAATGCGAAGGCTGTTCTCGACGGCAACTGGGTAGAAGGCATGCATTCAACTCTCCCGTCTCCTAATCTCTACCCACACCAGTGGTCTTGGGATGCCGCGTTTGTTGCTATTGGTTACAGTCACTTCGATACTGATAAAGCCATCAAGGAGATGAATGCCTTATTTCGTGGACAATGGAAGAACGGCTTGTTGCCACACATTGTCTTCAATCCATCCACCGATGAGTCGTATTTCCCGGGGCCATCTTTTTGGCAAACAGAAACATCAGTGAATGCTCCGGAAAACTCTGCCACATCTGGTATCATCCAACCACCGGTTCACGCAATCGCCTCGCTCAGTATATATAAAAATGCTCGCACTGCGGAGCAGAAGGCTTCTGCACTCAGTCATCTGCATACGATCTTCCCCAAGCTTGCGCTTTGGCACGAGTATCTGTACAGCGAACGGGATCCTCTGGACGAGGGACTTGTCTTCATTCGTCATATGTGGGAAAGCGGAATGGATAATTCTCCCGCATGGGATGCCGCGTTGAACGCTATCGAACTCACACCTGATATGATTCCGAGCTACTCTCGCGTCGACAAGGGCAAAGTAGGACACGACAAGGAACGCCCAACGTCGTTCTTCTACGATCGAGCTGTGTACTTAATCAAGATATTTGTTGAGAATAGATACGATGAGAGTGCGATCTTTGAAAAGTCCCCCTTTGTAGTTCAAGACGTACTTTTCAATTCTATTCTTGCCCGAGCTGGATCTGCCCTGGCTGAGATCGCGAGCATCATAGGCAAAACCGATGATGCTAAGCTGAATAGCGACCGCTCGAATCGTACAGCGGCGGCCATATCAGCGAAGCTGTATGATGCTGACGATCAGTTTTTCTACGATTATGACATGGTTGCGAAGCATTTGATCAGAACCAAAATCTCGGGTGGGTTTGTTGCACTGTACGGTGCGAACATGGACTCGGCGCAGGCCAATGCCATGGTGAAACATCTACTTTCTCCAGGCTTTCTCGGTCCAGACCTGACATCGTGGACAATACCTTCAGTTTCTATGGCTGACCCTGGCTACACTAACACAACTTACTGGAAGGGCCCAGCCTGGCTCAACATAAACTATTTGGTAAGAGCAGGTCTACAAAGAAGTACACACGGAAATGACGACGCCATGAAGATAGTTAATTTTTTGAAACACCGCAGTATTGAGATGGTCGATACTGCTGGGTTTTACGAATACTTTAATCCTATCTCAGGTTCACCTCACGGGGGGCATTCGTTCAGTTGGTCTGCTGCCCTGACTATTGATTGGATTTGTGATGGAGATATTGTTGCAACTGATGAGAACAAGATTCATCCCAACTCGGTCGCTAGTTTCCTCCTGGCTGTCTTGTCTGGACTTTTTGTTCTTTTGCTTAGAGTCTTCTGGCATTCTGCTGCACCAGAACTGGATAATAGCGTTGATACCAAAACAAACGTCATTGATATGAAGAGTCCGGTGAAACGAGACCCTCTCATCAAAGTGCCACGAGGAATTGCTCGTCGTATGCATTCTAAAACCCACAGCACTGTCATACGACGTGCGACATAGTTGCCGATACCTGGCGTCATTTCTGCAACTCAGCGTCGTCAATGGCTATCGTGAAACGCAGGCGTTGATAGTTTCTGTCAGCAGAAGTTCTGTTTGCTACATTTCACACTCGGTCACCGTTTCCGCAGATTCAGTGATCTGCTATGCTTCTTCGTCCGCCGCCAGAGTCATCACTGATTTTGACCCATCCTTGAAGAACGACGATTTCTAGCTATTGTTTTCGGGGAGAGGGTTTTTAGGATTGATGGTTGCGGGCCTTTGTCGCTTTGAAAGTCATTTAAGCTGTACGACTTCGTTCATCTCTGTTTACAGGTTTGAAGTCGGAGTTGATGTATAGTAAATGCCGCCACGCTCGTAATAGCAACCCGGAAGATATCAATTTATTTTTCCCCTTGTAGTCCGAGTTGTCTTAAGGTTTATTCTTCGCCCTACCCCAGTGGTAAGCTCTGAACCTAAAGCAGCTCGAATTCTTCTTCTCCATCGCTTTCTGCAGAAGCTCCCAATATTACTGCAGTGACGGAAAATTTACTTACGATCCGACTTGGCGGTATTCAAACCTCATCGTTTATAACCCAACCTCTGTGCAGCACAATGTTCTGGACATTCGTTCGGGTGACTCAGACATTCCGCAGATTCTGCACTCCTGTTATCTATTTTTTGTGGATGTTTTCTTCTAGATCTAATACAGGAGAGTTTTATCGATTTAAATGCTTTAGAGGCGTTAGGTTTACAGGCAGGCGCTCGCACGTACAAGCTGCTGAACATGTAACGGACGGAGTTAAGGTCGTCCTTTACATCACGTTCGCAAATTAGACGCAGATTTTTTTGAGGGACAGAATATTTATTGTGCAATCAACACATACACCCGCAGCACACCTGCAGGGCTGGTGTCTATTGGACATTTGGTCTCATATGAGGCCAAATTTCGCGGAGATATTAAAGTATCGAGGAGATGTCCACTTTCGCTGTTCTTCATATTTACTTGAAGGTCTTTGAGTACTCTATTCTGGCAGAGTGAGCTACAGAAAAACTCAGCGAACGTTTTGCACAGTCGGAGTTCGAAGGCCACGCAGTAGGCTACCCTTTGTTTTGGTATCATAGAAGGGGGTGAGGTAAATTACACGTACAACAATTAGCATATTCATCATACGTATTATATAATTTACATATTTTCTCGATGGTCAGTTGGCCTCGTATGAGGCCAGAGTTGACCTCATATGTGGCAAAACTCAATGTCCTATAGACACTAGTCAGAGAGTGAAGGCAAAAGCTCGGCTTTCTGATCCTAGCTAAGTCTCTAGTGTCTATTGGACATTGAGTTTTGCCTCATACTGTACGAGGTCAAGCTTGGCTTCATTAAATGCCAACTGAACAATGGGAAAGTATGCAAATTGTACAATACGTGCCATGAATATGCTACTTATTCAACGTGTAATTTAACTCACCCTCTGCTATGACATCAAAATGTAGGGTAGCAAACCCCCCATTGCACTCAAAACTCTGACTGCGCAAAAAGTCCGTCGAGTTTTTCTACATCTTCACCCTGTCCAGATTGAGTACTCCCGGAGCCTTAAGAAGATATTAAGAGCAGCCAACATGGACCTCTCCTTGATCCTATTAGTATCAGCGCGAAAGTTGACCTCATCGGAGACAATTTGGCCAGATATGAGGCCAAATGACAACTAGACACTAAACATTTAACTTTATATAACAAGGAGATAGTCTTTATCTTTCTCGTGCTAGTAACTTCGCGCTCTGCCCGCCCCATGCCTCTCTTTTCCAATTCGATAGCTAACAGCAACAGATGAATGAGCGTTCCGACGGTGATGGTAGATATAACTCTTCCTGCATCCGAAAGATGAGATAAGAATCTTGCGTTTTGGTACGGCTTCTTCGATCCATTTCATGTGCCATGTGTTGGTTAGCTATTCAAATACGCATCAAGGGCTTCCTGCAAAACTTCGTGACCTTCATCAATTCTTGTCTTGTTCAATCCGTTGTTTTCAATAAAGTCCGGAGGAAGCTCCTGCACGTGAAGGTCGGTTGTGCCACTGTTCAGCCCGAAAGATCCAGAATATTCTGCATACTCAATGCATCTTAGCCTTTGAGCATACCGCACGGAGCGGTCAAATGCCAATATCACGGAGTCCCTTCGAACTCGGCCTTCTACACCGGGATTTGTGCCGCCGAAGCGCCCGGGAATTCCATTGCCGTTATTCTGCCATTGTTGGTATATGTAATCGACATAAGCATGATGCAAAAAGAAAATTGGGTCATTTGGTGCAGTTCCCAGAACAGACATATCACCCCCTAAGCCTACATGTGGAGAACCATGAGTAGACTCCAGAGCAGCAGCAAATCGAGCGTAGGGCACGTCGCGTTCGATTAAGGCCTGAATAGTTATACTGTTGTCGAAAGGAACCATAGAGTTGGATTGGTAGGATACGAACCCGCGCCGCACACAATGCGGGGTCTCATGACTAGTTTGCATATTTGTAAACGGCCCAAAAGGAATGCAAGATGCCTGTCCGTTTCCATCTCTCACAGAACCTCCGACACGATCCCAAATATTAGACATTGCAGGATCGGCAGCATCGGCAGACCAATTCCAGTAAGGAAGTGTGACAGACGGATTGACTTGACGGAGAAGGTTCTCGAGCAAAAGAATAAAAAGTCGGTGCCACGGCAAAAAGAAAGATCCCCCATGGGCCTCAACGACGAACTCGGAGTGAATTCTCGCCAAATCCTCATACTGATTTGTACTTGGATTTGCTCGGCTTGGGCGGTTCTTGAGCTCGTTCAAGGCGTTTGCAAAGGCGTTCCATTCTTCATCAGACATATCTCTCACTTCACGACGCGTCCGCCGTCCATCGCATTCGAGCAGATCCTCATAGATATTCTGTTCCCCAGGTTGGTCTGATACAGGCGCATTGTCTTGCACCCCAGAGTTAGGATTTGCGGCATCCATTCCGGAATTAGCGTCTCCCATCCCTTCTTCCATCTGTGCATTGTCACTGCTGGAGTTATCCACTGGCATGTCAGCTACAGGCTCCTGTTCCACTGGCGGAGGAGCTGGTGCAAAAACCGGTTCAGGGGCGGGAGCTGGGGCTGGTGGGGGAGGAGGAAGAGTACTGCCTGGCCGCCTGCACACGTTCGATACGCATGTTGCAGCTCCGCGGTCACATCTGTGTAGCCAGGAATACGTTCGAGAAAAGTTAGTTTCTCATGAAAGAGTTTAGAACGGTTCAGAGGGCGCAATCCAAACCCAGAATTGCAAGCAGATTTCCGAGGGGCATTGTACACATGAGAGTTGATATTTACAAACCCGCCAGCATTGGCTTCAGACAGATTGCGTCGTAGTAGCGCATGTTGAAGTAAAGAAACGGTGAAACTTACCCCACATCGATGATACATCTCGTGCTTGCGCAGTCATACACTTCGGGACAACAGAGAGCACCGCTAGAACTTTGGAAGCATTGAGCGTTCGCCGTTTGAACTGTGTACAGCAAGAAAGATGCGAATAGAGAGATAAAGACCGTAGGCATCTCTGTGTTTTGTTAGCGCCAGGCGCCACAATAGAAGCAATGGAGGTCCCAACTCTCACTGCAGAATGGTTTTAGGTTGTAGCAAGAGAAGAAACAACATAATGGAGAGTGCTCACTCAATGCAAATTGCATTGCAATGTTTTCATTACTGATAGCAATTCGAGAGAGTCATAAGTTGCAGGCGGCTTCATAGTTCTGAAGCAGATGCCCGGGAATTGAATCCGACAGCGCGGACATGTAGATTTCTCGGCAATTGTCCTTCAAGCCTACTACCCGGTCCACTGCAAGTGTTTTGAGATTTCGGATACCGTGGGCCCAGTGCCTATGTTTATGGATGAACTGCAGGGCTCGTCGATTTAAGTTTCAGTACATTCATCAACGTGTTAGTTTCTTGAAACGGCCCGTACGGAATAAAATTGTTCACTATGTTTCTCCTCCCCGGCGAGACTGACTCTGTCATCCATCGTTTGATGCGGGCAGATATAGCTATCGAAAGAGACCGAACACAGTGGGCCTTATAAAGTAACGACAGGCAGAGCAGCAAAAAATGCGTTTCTCACAACATCTTTACACGATTACTGCATTTTAGCAAGGATAGCCATCTACGACACAATTATGTACTTGCAATACTTGAAGCACGAAGAAAACTTTATGATAGAAAGGACGCGTGAACTGAGGCAGTATACTGTTTCCAGACAAATACGCAGTTCGCAGTCATCTTCTCATCTATCACTTAATTGGTGCATTATTCCGCTTGTGAGAATCCCAAGTACAGCGAAAGAAAGTTTCACTTTTGTGTCCTGCGGGAGGCGACCGAAAAGATGTGTGTTCAAAAATTTATCAGATTTACTGCGAACTTTTCCTTCGCCACCATCTAGCTAGTATGGTGATTCTATTGTATATCAAGCAACGCCTTTTTCTGAGATGGACTTTTATTACGTTTCTAGTACTTTAACATGCAATATTAGACAAGACCCTGGTATATGTGGCGCAGATACATGGAATGTGGCAGGCACACTGCTTTTAATCCACGGCTCCTATTGTACTGATTCAAATACCTGCTACGATGCAGAACGATTATATTGTGCGCTACGATTTTCTTCGACAAGATTCTTTAAAAACTGGCATCGACAGGATTTCATCGCATTGCTATCTCTGACAGCACGGGAGACAACTTGAGTAGCGCACGATGTTGCATGTGCCTGCTATATCTTGTAATTGATATCACTCCCCGTACTGTAGACCTGAGAAAGTTTTACAAATGAGAGCTTGCTCTACCCACAGAATCAGGTTTTCGTCGTAGCAGTACTCACTGTGAAGAGCGACTCAGGAATGAACTGATACCTGACTTGATCTAGGAAAACTCAAAACCTAATTATGTAGCATGGATTCAAGCATTTGCAGTGAGGTTGTATAAGTCTGTCGTGCTCGAATGACGAAAAAGACTGATAGCTTGAGTCGAGGGACATTTCTAGATTAGATGCAGTGGTCGCTGAACAGAGTTTTGCTTCGGGCAAGAGTTCTCACTTTTTGCAATGAAAACTTGGCGAAGTGAGTGAGTTATATAAATTAGAGGTCCCGGTCATAGGCGATTTTCCTGAGTTGCGTTCTTTACATATACTAATAAATATAACTGTGTGCATGCCTTCGGTTCAGGAAAATTGCGACACCTGCTTTTATTGAACACAGTTGCGTTCGTACTGCTCTCATTGTCGTAGACATCGTTTACCTGGAGCCAGGAACATGCAACGGCGGAGTGAGGGGTGGATCAAGGAATGGATTTTATAAGAATTGAGGGTGGGGTTGATTCGAGTCTCAATGAGACGTAGGAGCAAAAGCACATATGGGTAAAAGGACAGATATCACCTTGCCACATTCAGGGAGTTTACTGAGATGTTATAAGCCAGACACAGCCCACCACTTGTGCCGAGAAAGCACCTCAAGCTTCCATCTTGTAAATTTAGTGCACGTAGCAATTGATACGTCGTCGACGCTCGACTTTCGACGCGGGGAGACAACGAAATTGGAAGTAGATTTGACACCACGGTCCATTCTAGCTAGTGTCAATTGGACAATTGGCCTTGTATGAGGTCATTTGCCCAATCGTTACTAGCGGCAACTGTTTGTACAGTATCGGAACGATCCAGTCAGCAGTAATTGGCGCTGACTGGCATGCTCTTACAGTACTAGACGTGGCATATTTGCTTCCGGATGTTACTCGCATTGTTGCAGTACTGTACTGTACCACATCAGTTTCTTTTGGTTGCTGCGGCAACAATGCATCTTGTCAAGGGCATTTAGAAGAACAGAATCACGCCCTTCTCCACAGTGGAAAATTCTGAGGAACTGTAATCTCCACCAATACAGTAAGAAACAGTACAGGGCAATTGTCCTTGGTTACAGTAGCAATACTAATAGAGTCATGGTCTCGTGCTTTTTCTGGCACATGTCGCTGTTTCTGTCGATCTGCAATACCAAATTTATGGGACGGTATTGTTGTGGCATTTCCACCTCGCTTAGAACTGCAGCAGTCACTTCTGGAACAGAGTGTCTAGAAGTTTGACGCTCGATTCACACACCTGGTGTGGAGACTGAAAGGACGTAATATCATCTTAAACAGTTGCGTAACGTTGTCTATATGTTGCAGTTGTAGGCGGGCTGTGTACCTGAGTGAAGATGCTATTGTAGTGGAACGGGATGTTGAGAAGGTAGGCAATTGATAGAGTTGGATTGGAAGGAATAGAAATAGCATCGACCAGAGATCGGATCAGACGTTATTTCGAGTGGAGTCGTTAGATCATCGAAGAGAAAGAGCGGGGACGCACCTGCGCTTGGTGATATGGAAGGCAGGCGTATAAATAGCGGAGATCGGTAAGGGACAAGACAGTTTGTGGAAAAAAAAAGCCGCTCCTGCTTTACCTCCATCAATATTCGTGTCTCGTCGTTGTGAGGACGAGTGGTGACGAGGTAATCAGTGTTGGATTCAAAGAAAGTTTGATTAGTTCACCACAGTGTTCCCGAGCGTTTTCATAGTGCGTAAGTATTGTACGTACGGCTACAAGCATGGTGATGACAATGCAATCACTAGCAGCGTTGCAATGACTTTCTCGTGCTGTGCCACCATGATAAGGGTGAACGACGTCCTGAGACAGATCGCTGTTGTCCGTTAATTAGGATTCCATCACGGCGTATAACCAATTAAAAAATGTGACTGGCCGACCTTACTGGAGAACAAGCATTGCTAATCGTCACTTTATTTCCCTTCCGCATTGCTATATCGCATTAAAGGGCTCTCTTCGAGGGGCCCAACCGAACGGGTTTTCAAATCGTCAATGGCCCAAAATGTCGCCCCGTTCCCCACTTGCCCAACAACCACTTCGGTGCCACTCTGTTCAAATTGCACCATCCCGTGGCCTCCCCTCGTGAACACACTGCGGCTGCTTCAGTAATGTAAGCCTCATTACCCGTCGCGTCGTAAGCTTCCCGCTCCTTCCTACCGAGTATTTTTGCGAATTGTCCTCCCAGTGGTACCGAATTCGCAGGACGGTGCAAATCGCAAGCGAAACCTCGTAGTGGTAGCCGTCTCACTTCACACACCCGGCAACGAGTTTGTATCATTCTGGTTGTGCACGACTGGACGGGGCCCATTTGGAACAGATAGCTCGCTGCACACCGACAAACGTGGGTATCTTCCGGTCTGAAGCTGAAAAAGGTACACCTGCGCGCGCACATCTGCAGATTGCACATTGGCTGCCCCCGATTCAACCTGCGTTTCGAAGCGGCCTTTCGCCCAGCAGCGCACGTGTCACCGAAACAACCCGTCCACAGTCGATACCTTTTGCCTGCGTATCGGGGGGCACCAATTACTCCTTTGGCGCTGCATCGCTTTCTGTTCAACTCCGGTGCACATACTCAGGGCTGTTGCGAACACAAATCTGGGATCATTCTTGCGTATTACACCTGCACTCCAGCGTCTGTCATGGGTTCATTTTCATCGAGACCGAAGGCCAGCGGTCCACCGCGCATCACAGCCACTTTCCCGGGAGATCCAGACTACGGAAGTAAGTGGTATCGAACTGTTTGTGCGCCTTACACTCGGAGCAGATCTCTGTTTCGGCAGTGAGGCGAAGGCCGAGATTCTGTCGGAAACGAAATATGTCGCTGACCATGTGGACGCCATGGTGTATTGTGTTCTCTGGAGCGGGTAGAGGTAGTTGTTGACGGGCATGTCAACATAAAAGCAATTCCCAAGCCTCGGCGACAACGGAAACGTATTCGATGCTATATGGATGTTTCCATCGATGGAGACGCTGCCGAGCGAATTATATTTGAGCTGCGCAACGACCTCAAGCCGCGGACATGCGAGAACTTTCGGGCTCTATGTGTAGGAGAGGGCGAGCATTCGTATCAAAATTGCAAATTTCATATGATTGTTCCTGGGTTCGTCTTGCAAACAGGCGATGTGGAGCTCAAAGGCCAGAAGAAGGAAGGGAGGGGAGGGGTATCGATATACGGAAGGACGTTTGCCGATGAGAACCTTGGCAAACTTACGCATGAAGGGTACGGAGTACTCAGTATGGCAAATTCCGGTCCACACACAAACAACTCTCAATTCATGATCATTGTGGATCCAAAAGGAACGAAATGGCGTAAGTTCATGTTTCATCCCCCAAACCGCAAAAGACCGCCTTCTGCTGGCCTACTCAAATCACTAACCTACTTCTCCTCTCTATCATTTTGCCTTCCTTACGTGTACACATAATGCGCTCCTCAAATATACATAGTGGATGGGAAACACACAGTATTCGGCAAGGTGGTGGAGGAATCGTTTCCGACCTTAGAAAAAATCCAAGCATGCGCACAGGTTTTCAAACGTGATTCCAAACGACGAGCACGGATCATAAAAACCTGTACAATCACAGAGTGCGGACAGCTTTAAGCCTGATACATAGTTTAGGATAGGGAGTCGCACGTAGGAAGTGCGCTCGACAACACCACAGACGGCAGACATGCGGTTGTAAAGGAAAGTCGCGACTTCTTGTCTTTGTCTACACACATTCGATCCATCCGGGGGAACGGTGCTTCAACCACAGAGTCATATCAGTCGATGCGTGTTGTTTTCGTCGTATAACGAAAGATGGGTAGCTTTACAGCTTGCGAGGCTTCTGTGCCCTCATGTAATGCGATATTCTGTTGCAAAGAGGCCGTTCGTTGCAGACGCAGATTTCATTTTTTAACGCATGGTTGCGGTGCAGAAAACAATAGGGAACTTCCAAACCGGGCAGGTTGAGGTCTTGAACGAGCGCATTTGAAACACAAATACAACTGGGAATATCGCGGGCGGCGAGCGGGGGGGATTCGGCGAATTGCGGTTACATACAAACACGACAATATTGTCACGAGGTAATCATACGGAACGACGGGTATAGCGGCGAGGCTGCAGTTGATCTAGTGCCACTGGCGAGCCCCATCCATGAAGCGGGTCGCAACTTTCACATTCACAACCTGTTGTTCTGTTGCTGGAGAATTGCGAATCGCCGTCTGAAACACTTTCCTCAGGATAGTGCGGCAAATAACGCTCTCTGCCAATCACCTGATTGTATCGCTGTGAGCAATTAGTGGGGATGCATTTGGAACGAAAATGTGAGCTCTTAAAATTGAAAAAAAACGGCGATGGGTTTTCAACACGAAATTGACCCCTGGGGTTGGCGCGAAATGTATCTGATAGAGAACCTCTACCTCCAAAAATCAGGAACCATTACGAAGAGGAGTACGTATCTATTACCCATGGTTTGGGTTGCGTCCGTAAGGAAAACTTCAAGTCCATCTCCGTTTTGGGGCTCGCCGACGTCCTCACATCGCGAAGTCCCTGTCACCCGCACATTTTTGATTTAACAGAAATTTCTACGGACGTTTCTGCGGGTACAAGTCTGGTCCTAAGTGCTGTTGCCACCCTTTTCGCTGAGTCCTCATCCTTTCTTCTCTCTTTCCTTTCCTCCGGAGGAACACGCATCCGTCAGCACTTTTTGACTCTCACGGTTGGCGAACACATCTTCGCGCAGTCTCTTTCGTCCTAGGCGACTGCCGTGGTTGCCATGTCTCACGGTAATGTTGGGGCGAAGAAGCGCACTCGTGCGCCACAACCCTTACACTCGCGTGGAGGAAGCTCGTCGCACGCACATCCCCAGCGCCATAATCCTGTTGCATACCGCGAAAAGTTGCTCGAACAAATTCGGACCATGCCTGCGCACAAGGGAAGTTTGGGTTTGTCAGCGGGATGGTGGTGCGCAAGTCCCGAAATCATGAACGAGTTACTCATTTTCCTCGCCAAGAAGCCGACTGATTCGTCCACGTCAATGCAGGTATGGGCGGAATTTCGTGACTGCGTCGCGTACCAGTTCTCTGTATGCCGACAATGTGTTATCAACTACCATCGTGCTGTCGCCGGTATGGACACTCGGACAGAACGTTCAGCTCTACAAGAACTTACGCAATGGGACGTCTCGAGAATAATACCATCTTTGGCACGGCAAAGATTGCGAAGCAGTTACTCAGACGATCATTCAGAAAAGCGAGCGAGATGCAAGAACGCGTTCCTAGAATGCTTATTGAGCGTTCGCGTCTGTATTTTTGGCGGAATCACTGATGCGCTCGGGGAGCTGTTCAGAAAAACAACTCCTGTTGACAGTGCAGAGGAAATGGAGCAATTCCTTGAGCGCTGCGGTTCGCTTCCGCCGGGTCTATTGGTTCTGTGCTTCCATCAAGTAACTGCTGTACGTTCATGGGCACAACGCATCTACAAGCAGGTTGTGGAAGAGTATGAGGTCGATGCTACGGCGGTCAAGTACGTTCTACGAAAGGCACTTGCAAGGGTAAGAGCTTCCCCAACGGATGCTAGCGCCAAAGATAATCCAGTCGTATCTAGTAAGTCTGTGGCATGGGATGGACTAGGCACGATATTGAAGTTCCTCGATTCACCGCAAATAGAGCTTTTCGTCGACGCATTTCAGCGAGTATCTGGACGAGGCCAGTTTTTAGCTGCAATGACTATAGGACTTGAAAGCGTAGACGATCGAATTGTTGCATCAGCTGCTGACAGCCTCGTTGCCGTATGTAAGGCGGTACCTCTTCACGCATTATTTGTTGACGAGGTCGTATCTCCCCGAGGATTGCTCGATGCGGTCATTCTCGCCTACAGCGACACGACACGAACTCTTTCGACAAAGAGCAAATTGCTACATCTTTTGAACCCGATCTTGGCAGGCGGCAGAACATCTAAAGCGTCTCTTTCAAAACTGTTTCAGAAGGGTTTTGGGTCTATAATAACCTGGGTTCTGCCACAGGCAGTAATAACAAACGGGGCTGTATCTGCTGTTGACTTTTCTACGAAGGGAACTGATGTGAGTCCAGAAGACCAACTTTTGATGAGGGCGGGGGCGACTCTACTGCGTTCCTACTACTTGATGGAAGCGCCGTACGTAACCTTCGCGAAGCCCCAAGAAGTTACTGTTTTCCTTTTATATGTTTTAAATCGTAACGGGAACACCAGGTGGGTACGGTCTCTGCTGCGTATAATGTTATTGACGGACGTGTTCCATGCTGTCCGTTGCCTGAGGAATTCAGAGAACAGAAAAGCTATTGCACACGACTTTTTTCTCAACCAGGCTCACGAAGAGAGTTTGGGTGCCGACGAGAGAGCAGTCGTACAAAAGATTGTTGACGCAGAACGTCGAGACGGCAGTACCTTTTCGTATATGCATTTGCTGTGGAAAGATCTCGAAGTACGGTGTCCTGCTGAGCGAATTCGGCTGCATTCTGATGAAGTTAGTTTTTTTATGGACATCCATAGAATAATCAGCATGGTTCATGTCGATTTTTCGTCTGATGATACTGTCGGAGCCGAAGGTGATCTTTCTAGAACGGTTCAAGTTGGGCGCTCCGATTTATTCAACATAACGGAAGTTCACGCTGAGCTTCGCGATGTCTGCATAAGTTTCAAAACAATGCAATCCACTGTTCATTCTCGCCTCTCTCATGCATTAAGTAGTGCTGAGAAACAAACATGGTGGGTGTACCTTCCTTTCCACGCAACGCATCTTATGAACAGTCAGTGTAAAGATGTAAGAAATTTGGGGTTTAAAGCACTCATGAAATCAAGAGGATTGGAGAATGCTTTCGTACATGGTGGCCTGAGCGAAATACATCTTTTGCTTTACGACCTTAAGAGCGACTCTGCTGCAACTTCCTCTCTACAAAAGGGGTGTATGTCTGTCATGGTAACTATGCTTGGATTTGGTTCGTCGTTATCGCTGCCTACACTCAGCTCGTTTTTCTTGTGGCTGAAGCGTCTCTGGGACTGCGAGTTCCAATGTGGGCTCGCTACTGAAAAGACGCAGTGGGGGTTACTGCCCATATTTACATTTGTCCAGAACTGGAGAGCATTTGAGAAACGTAAGACTTTCCCGAGCTACTGCGGTCAAATTTTTCATCGCCTTCGTGAGATGTGGAACTCTGTCGTAAGTATGTGCCCCACATCGGAAGTCGATGTTCAGAACTTCCAAGATTCATATGAAATCACGTTGACTGAGCTTTGCAAAGAACTTTTCGACATGTTTGAATTGCAAGACATCGCGTTGCGGGGCTCATGGGTTAACACAATTTGTACACTCGCACCGTTTTGGAGAGAATCCCAAGAGCTCCGTGAAAAGGCTGTACTGATCATAGAACTTCAAGAGTCGTCTCGAAAGCTATACACATGCACGCAATGTTCACGTATTGCGGAAAGCGCCCAGTTGCACGAAGTGAAGATAGTGTTGGACCGCTGGTCACGACCGAAGGACCCTATGAAAGAGACAAAGATCACAACTTTTTTTTCGAAGGGCCCTAGGCCTAAAGCCGAGCCCCCTGTCGTTTTTGTTGAAAAAAGACAATCTAGTGATAAAAGGGGATTTTCCTCAAAGCAGGACCACTCCACTATCGATATTGCAGGCTTGGGATTACGAAGAAATTATGAGCGAGCAAGACCGTTGGCTTTTGCGGAGAATCGTCGTATCTTCACTGACAACCCTTCATTTAAAAAGGGGGCACCACTGAGGTATTCCTCGCGTCAAACGACGCGGGCTAGTTTCCGAAATCCTCATCACTCGAGCCACATAAATGAGCTGCGGAGGGGATTGCGAACGAATCGTCGTGATACTGTGCGGAAATACTCCACTACTCGTAGAGCAGATGGGAGCAAGAATGATGGTGGGCCAACTGAGATGGAAAAGTTGGTGGAGGCTCAGAAAAGCAAACGTGCTCAGGAATCTGAAAAGTTAAAAGGCAATGACAGCAACTCAAATAAAGCCTCGTCAGGTTTGGCACGTATCGAGTCTGATCAGGTACATCAAAAGAATTTGTGTTTGACAGAAACAAAAGAACGCAACCCAGCACCTTCGGAAGTTTTCGTTGTCGAGGAAGAAACCTCGCCGTATGCTTTACCTTCTAGTAAGCGGATGATGGCACCAAGACTGTATGAGCAAACATTCCGCTCTCTGCTTCTGAATGACCCTGGTGAATGGGAATCTATACCCGAGATGCGTCACAACATGCCCGGCAAATTTGAAAACGTGGAAGCCTACGTTCGAGCTTGGCAGCCGATTATTGTAGCTGAGTTTGCGGCTTCAGTCGGTGCGGTAATGGCAGCCGAACAAGCACACGCGGAAGCAGAGATACTGGCTACTGGCGAGTTCAAGTCTTGTCGTGCAGTTTTCGAAGTCAGCGAGCCGATTGAAAGCGTCGGCTATATTCAGAATATCTCGTTGCGATATCTGGAGGAGAACAGAAGCACAGGGGGTAAATCGCTGTCAGGCGACCGATCGTTTGAGTATGATTCAAGTCGTGCTCAAGTTTTGGACATCATGCTCATCGATCTTGCCGCGTCTCGATTAGATGAGTCTAACATCTCAAGCTCACAGACAGTACTAGGCCTTGTCACCAAGATTCATAGACAAGGACAGGATTTTGTCTTGAAGTTACACGTTGCATTTCGACAGATGGATGCTGCACCAGGCACGGGCAGACGAGTCCGCGTCAGCAAGCTCACAGGGACATCGACGCTCCGACGACAACTTGATGCGATGTGGGCTCTTCCAGACGCTCCAGACGGATTGTTATGGGCCATCCTAGATCCTGCGACTGGAATTGGAGTGAATAGAGACGTATGTGAAAGATTGGGGTCGGCACTTGGCGATTCTCTATCACCGTACGTCTCTTTTGTCAATGGGTTACTGGCCTCGAAATGGCTGAACGAAAGCCAAGCTGAAGCCATTTTAGACGTTGTCCAGGCTTGTTCGCCAGCTCTTCCAGGGCCTCGCTCCGTTTGTCGGAAATATGGTGAAATCGGGAAGCATGGGAGTCTTTCTTTAATTCAGGGGCCCCCTGGAACTGGCAAAACTTCGACAATCGTTAGTCTCTTATCAGCTATGTTGTTTTCTGATAGAGATCCTCAGCGTTGGAGACCAGCTAAGGTACAACTAGAAGACGGACTGTTGCACACTAAGGTCGCTCCTGTTCGCGTTCTTGTGTGTGCACCGTCTAATGCTGCCGTCGATGAGCTGATGACTCGTATTATGACGGAGGGTCTCCACACGCCCGGGAATGGCAGGGCATCTCCAAGAATGCTACGCATTGGAGGAGGGACGACAATTGAAGAGATACGGAGGTTTGAAATCAAAAATTTAGTGCAGTATTGCTCCAGCGGGCAGAAATCGTCTTCGTCAGCAAAGCGTTTGACACAGTTGTTGGCAGAAATGGCAGCGATCAACTCGAGTATCGCCACAACAGACACGAAATGGAGAGAGCTCCGAGTCTCCATAGACAAGGCTGAGTCTGGCAAGGATGGATACGATCATGAATCACGATCGAATGCTGAGTTGTTTTGTCAGCTGAGGGAGCAGCTGACTGGGCTCCATCAAAGAAAAAGAAAGATTGGCGAGGAATTGGATTCTGCAAGACTATCACGTAGTGCAGATGAAACGAAGCGTCGGAGAGAAAGTACTGCCGCCACATGCAAGCTATTGAACTCCACTAGCGTAGTGTTCGCGACTTTGAGCTCGGCAGGGCATGAGACATTGAGAAACTTAGGGGTGCGGTTCGATGTGATCATTGTCGACGAAGCAGGGCAATGCGGAGAACCTGAAGTGATGATACCAATTACTGGAGGTTTCGTCACCAAGAAACCATGTAGTGGCCCTGCACATGTTATCCTAGTCGGCGATCCGCAACAGCTGCCAGCTACGGTCATTTCAACGAACAAAGTGGTTCAGAAGGCATTGAGTCGGTCGCTGTTCGAAAGAATTAATAGCAGCAGCCCGGATGCCGTGCACATGCTAGATGTACAGTATCGGATGCATCCGCAGATATCATTATTCCCAAGCAAGCAATTTTACGGAGGGCTTCTTCGGGATGGATCTAACGTCCTTTCGACGGATATGCACAGATCATTTCATCAGGATCCCCACAAACGGTTTGGCCCTCTGACCTTTCTTGATACGTCTGCAGCTGATGAGAAGGAATCGAAAACGTCAGGCGGTTCAGTGTACAACTGTTATGAGGCTCGATTGATCATCCTTGCAATTACGACTCTGGTTCGTGCGTACGGAAGGGAAGCAGTTTCAAAAAACGTCGTCGTCCTAAGTCCGTATCGCAAGCAGATTTATTTGTTGCGACAAATGATTGCTGAGAACCGAGATACTCGCGACTGCTTTATTGAAGTCAATACTGTTGATGGAATCCAGGGCCGAGAAAAGTCGATTGTCTTTCTGAGCACAGTGAGAAGCGGGCATTCTGGAGGGATTGGTTTCGTGAATGACGAACGCCGGATGAATGTGGCTATTACCAGAGCAAAGCATTCACTTATCATCGTTGGTAATTGCTCAGCACTTGAAGCGTATTCACGATTGTGGAGGGCACAGATTTCTCATTGCCGGTCACAATCTTTAGTTGTGTCAATCCCCAAAGATCCTTTGCAACTCTTTCCCGAAAGTAGGCGAAATGCGAAAGTGAAGCCGGCGCGCTTTCCTGAAGCTAGTAAGGCACCAACTGTTAATTTTTCTAGCAATTTGCCGGAATGCACTGATGTGGTCAAGAAGGTACAAAGTATTGCGAAGGGCATAGCATTGCGCAGTGCACCAGTCAGCAGGCTAGTAACGTCACCCGAAGTCAATTTACTACCTGAGAAAGCTGTGAGCCCTGGGAAGAAGATTTCTTTACGCAATAAACCAGTCGATATCAAGTTTCAGCCTAGGGGTACATCTTTAGACTGCAAGCCTTCATTGCCTGGCGCACCAAACCAGTCGAAGGATAAGTTGCCTGAAACGCATGAAACATTGAGACTTATTCGGTCGTCACTTCATTCGGACCACCGAAATAGTAAACTCGCTCGCATCCAAGACCTGTCTCAAGATGTATGCGCAGATTCGAAGAGATCAGCTGCGCAATCCAGTGATTGTTCCAGAGCTAATCCCGTTGCCCCGCGAGCGAATTGTCCTGTCGAGAAACTCACTGAGGAATTTGATCAAGAACGGTCGCCGCTGGAAATTTTACCCGCGAAATTGGCTTTGAAGCCAGAAATAATAGTTGGTCTGTCTGAAGATCAAGGACTGGACGAATGTTCGCCGCAGGTAGATGCCTCAGTAAGGAAACCCGCCCCGGAAGCCCTGGCACATGCGAAGCAACCTCAACTTCGTCGGTTCACTGAGAAAGTCGGGCTCACATGGAACAGAAGGGAGCAGCGACGGAACTCCAGAAACGTTGATCCTGCTGTTACCGAAACGAAAACTTCTCTGGACAGTGAACCTCTCCCGTCGTCATCAGAGTCCACTCATTGCAATGGCAGAGCGTCACCCTCATACTCCATCCGCGAGCTTGAAAGGGTCGATCGAACGAGGCATAAGCATCAATTGTCGCCCGACAAAGCCATTGATCCAGTCAATAGTTCGCGAGACAATTCTAGTTTGCACAAGCTCAGTCGAGAGTCGATTTACAAACCGAATGAAGCCCGTCTCAATCACAACTCTCCAGAGCTGCGTGCCTCAGTGAAGCGGCGTGAGTCCAATAGAGAAGCCAAACCGAGCGTCACTAGAGGCTCAAGGACTGGTACCTCACGAGACTCTGTGCTCAACCGGGTGGCCCTTCCATCGGATCGACTGCGGAGATGTAAATACCGCGGGTCTCGTCAAGATGGAAGAGACCAAGTCGATCGCATTTTGACGGCAGGAAACAACAAAGCAAAGAGAGCGACGCCAGCGAGTCAGCGACAGGATGTGAAGGCAAAGAAAAAGAGAAGACTTGATCAAGCCACCAGTCGCGAAGATCGACTGAAACCACCTACGTACGGCCCACCAACATTTTCTCTTGTACAAGCTCAGCAGAATTTGCAGAACACTAAGGATATGGTTCGAAGAGCAAGAGGATTGTAGATTAGGTTGTATATTTTCATTCTAACTTGCACGAGAAGAACCGCTTGAGAGGGATTTCAACCCTGTAAATTGGAAATTCTCTGAGACGCAGACACATAGACCCCGCAGCAATGATAACTTCACTACCAAGATAAGACGCGGTTACTAACTGAAAACCCTATCCGCCGAGGATGGATGCCTACCGACCAGCTTTTTCAACAAAACACGGCATTATGTATGCCTTCTCTTTGTGGGCAAGATGGAACTACGCGGACGACCCTCCCGACGAATTGTCGCTTTCTGCCACTCTCAGTAAAATCGAAGACGACCGCGGTGACTGTGACTGCCGTGCCATCAAAGACGGATTGTAATCAAACAACGCGGGTTGGTCAACTTCTAGAGAATTGCTCTCGCTGCAGTCGAATAACTTGAGTGCTTCTCTGGCTCTGCCTTGAACTTCCACATGTGGGTCATTCACCAGACTTCTCAGCCGTCCTTCAAATCCCAATTCCCGTAGCCGCCCGATGCGCCACTCGTACCCTGAACTCTTTGGAGTTTGTTGTTGTTCCTCTGCTACTGACATGGTTGCGTCACGAGATGATGAGTCTCTTTCTTCACTGCTGCGTTCTGCGACTACATTTGGTTCAGCGTCATTCATTTCTTCGTTCGAAGGTGAATCTGTTGCACTATTCGCGAGGGATGAATCCGCTGATTGGTGGTCCAAAGTATCTGCTTCTTCCAACTGCCTCCAACTCAGCGGACTAGAAGGCGCCGGAAGATGCTGTCTTCGCAAGCGTTCCAATCGACTAGAGGACTGTCTCATCGCCGCCCTCTGGCTTCGTCTCATTACTCGTGTTGACCGACGAGCGGGCACAGGGCCTCCCTTCCATGACAAATTGGTTGCGCACCACACCGCGACAATTCGAGCTCTCTCATCTTCGTGCGAGGTCCACCGCAAGATGAGTTGAGGGATATCCGACCCCATGAGACTTGCCTTGTGCTCTTCCGTGCCAGATGCAACATTACAAACCACATATAATGCTTGCACGGCGAGCTCGGGGTCATCCTCATCTGCTCGCAACGCGTCTGACAACATAGTTATGAGACGGTTACCCATTGCCGCGAACAGCGCATCAAGTTGGTCGCTTTGTGGTTCAGTAGTCCCCGAGCACGCAAGGTTCCGCACCACTCTCATCGCGATTTCCCGCACCCGCGGATTCTGGTCGCCGCAAAGCGCCTGGAGTTCATCATACCCCATTTTGGCCATAACTGCGCTCTTTGTTTCCGAGTCGGCCTGGAACAACAAATTCTTCAACGCCCACAGCGCATTCTTCTTCATCTCCTCGTCCCCACCCTTGAGCAACTTCACGAACACATCCGTCCCCCCTCCATCCAAAATCACCGCACGAACAGGCGAAAACTCGAGCACCAAGTTACACAACGTCCCGCTCACCGCCCGCCGAATCGGCTCATTGTCCAACGACAGCAGCTGTAACAACACCTTACCCACCGACTCCTGCGCAATATCCCGCCGCAGCACTTTGACGCTCCGACTCAACGCCCGGATGCATTTGACAGCGGCGAGCACAATCTCATTACTGCGCGACGACAGCGCCTCAACAATATACGGCAAAACCTGCAAGTTGACCACCTTTTCGCGCGCCTCGTCAAAATCTCCACACAGTGCCGCCAGCGCTGTCAACGCCGCCGCCTGCAACACTGCCCGCTCCTGCACCGGCCTTTGCATCTCTGAAATCTCGGCAACCAACGGGCCGCTCCCTGTCCCCACCGGCACCTCCATCTCCATCTCCATCTTCTCCGCCACTTCCAACGGCGCGCGAATCACTTCGGCCAATTTTCCAATCGCATCCGCCTCGGTCGCCACTCTCTGCAACTCCTCCTGTCCCGCTACTAACTGCTCCAAGGTCAAGGCTGTGCAAATCTGCGACTGCACGTCCTCCGACTCCAACAACCCCACCAAAGCCGTACTGACCACGGCATCCAACCCCACCGCCAGCTGCCCCGCCGCATGAAAAATGGTCAACACCCGACACGCTGCCAGCCTCAACGAGTCCCTCGCACTGCGCGTCAACGGCAGGACCCACTCCACAATGCCATGCCCCCCCACCAAAACCTGCGCCACCCCTTCCACATGCCTTGCCAATGCCGCCATGGCATGCAAACACGCCTCGATACACCGCTCATGATTCGTGCGACACAACAGATACACCAACGCCGTCACCACGCCAGCCCGCTCATACACGCGCGCCTGCTCATGCCCCACACATGTACGCGCCACCACAACAGCACACACCTCTGCCACACCATCCTCCGCCCCCGCCACCAACGCCACAAACCTCTCCGCCACACGCGGCGTCGCAATGCACAGGCCCAACGACACCTCATCCGCCCCCTCCGCCACCACCAACATCTTGAGGGCGCGCGCCGCAGCATGCACGGCACGCGCATCCGCAGCGTGCAGGGCAGCCAAAAGCACTGGGGTAACCTGCTGCACCAGCGGCGGGTCGAGAAGGGCAGCCAGGGAGCCTAGGGCAGCCACGGCCTGCTCGGCCAGACGCGGGTCGACAGCAACGTCGGCAGCAGCAAGCAGGAGAGGCTGGATGACGCCGAGACGGAGGTAGAGACGCTTGTTGGTCGGGTTGCCCACGACGGCGTTCTTGACGGCGCGCGCCGCATACAGACGGTGAGGCGGAAGGGACGAGAGCTCGGCTATGGTTGCTGCCGCGCGCAATTCTGCAGTTGACATGGTGCAGCGAAGGGGGAAGTAGAGGGGTGGGAGAAGACGGGGGGGGCGGTGCAGCAGGTAATTGGAGTTTGGGGGAGAAGGACGGGAGGATACAAGTAGAGATCGGGCAGAAAGGGTGGGTGGGCGGGTGGGATGGTGGAAAGAAGGGGAGGCTCGGGAGTCGGTATGAGGGTTGCAACCAAGCTCGAGTCGTATAGGAGCAGGAGTAGGAGAGAAGTGGGACTGGGTGGAAGAAGGGGGGGGAAGGGGAGGCGAGGGAAAGCGGATTGTTGAAATGGCTCCGTGAGAGGAGGGGGGGGCGAGGTACAGGAGTAGTAGGTGCGTTGAATGTTTGATACACAATGGTTGCCACGTTCAACCTCACAAATAAAAGGCTCCTGCGGAGAGCAGGCGTAGAGTGGGAGGGGCACGGCGATGTCACTTTTTCATGTTTCGTGTTCCATTCGAAGGCAGCATGAATTGTTGTTCATGTTGTACAGTATTCCATGTTTTCACGCCAAATACGATTTGGCCCAATTCGGCACCCCATACCCATGATTTCCCCTGCCCCCGCACAGTACAGAGACCCCGTACAGTTTAAAACGTGACAGCAAGACCAGCAGTGGGGCACCCGCTGCTGCCGCCTTCATTCTGCGAATCATCATGGAACACATGCCCATCTTCGCTTCATGTGCCACTCTCACCCCCTTCTCTCCTTTCTTGCTTGCGCCATGCCCAGGTGCGCGCACCGCTTGTATCGGTGTCAGGCAAGACAGAGAACGGCAGGCGGGTTTGCGCTTTCGCGCTGCTCTCCCTGCCCACATCACCACACACTTCAGTGCAGAGACGACAATTTCTCTCGCTCCTCGCAAAAGAATGCAGCAGTCTAGGAATGCATGCAACACGTGCAGAGCGGGACAAACGAGCAGTGCAAGCCTGTCTCAACCCGCCTTTCCGTGGAAACTGACCATGTTGTCTACGCTCACCTGCGATCTTCCATCCGCTGATCGCGACTTGTACAGTTTCGAGAGGGAGACATACATGTACGTCTAAGAGCAGCAGCCGCTTTTTTTCTTTTTTCTTTTTTCTTTTTTCTTTTTCCTTTCTTGCCGCACATGTTCGATTTGCTCATGCAGCACCGCTGACGACTGTACTTGTACATCCCGGTCGTGTTCGCTTGCATGGGGGGGGGGGGGGGGGGGGGGGGGGGGGGGGGGGGGGGGGGGGGGGGGGGG
>JAUKWC010062273.1:0-27233 GCA_032356245.1 Endocladia muricata | reverse complement strand
GTCGACAAGTCCGTAGTGACTTCCTTCTACTCCGCATTCGCACCATAGATTCGACGACACTTGGGATTGGATTCTATGGCGCAAGCTCGATTATCAGCTCGCGATTGAACAACGCGAGGGGAGTTAGAAGCGAACTACGTCCTTAAGAGACTTAGGGTCTCTCCACGATAATCCGCGAAAAAACCCATTTCTACTGTCGACGAAGTTTGAGAGCTCTACCCTGCTGGATCTGCGAACATTGCGGAACGTTGCTTTATCGAAAGAGTAATTGAAGGTTACACTGGAGTCTATTACGCAAAGGCCTAAAAGCAAGAATGAATGCCCCGCGACAAGATGGTAAGCCGGCCAAGAACTTGAAATATGAAATCGGAGATAATGGTATGATATTCTGGCCTAGGCTGAACTGAGAGAAAGGGAAAAACTACGAACAGCATGACTTGGGCTGTACAAAATCGACGAAACACTAACGAGCATGTCCTTTGTCGTCCGCGCCGAAGTCGGGAATGTTGTTGCAGGAGTTCACGTAAATAGACTGCGTAAGTATGATGAAGCTGTACAAGAAACTGGGGATGCAAGTGGCGGCGTGTTTCTCGATTCCGGAAGAATAACATGAGCCATAAAAGAAGAAAAAGCAGCACTTGGTGAGCGATATTTCATGGTTAATTTGGATACGATAGCAGGGAACCAATGGATATTCGAGAGCGATCTCCCTGATATGGTCGTAGTGCAATATGACGCGGCCAAGGCAAGAAGAGAGAGACATGGTGAGTGAGGCCGAGTGTTGCACCAAGCAGGTTAGGAGTGTCTCCGAATCAATATACACTTGATAAACAGAACCTACTGTAGCCGGAATCAAAATAAAAAAAGTAAATAATCTGTCAGTTGGAAATTCGAACACAACCAGCACAATCATCGGCACAAATGATTGGCCCACGACAGCGCGCAGCCATGCCCTATAGTACGACTCTAGAATTGACAGACAACTGCCAACGTCAGCAAGCATTGAGCGCGAACTGTGTCAGTTGGGAGAGTTCGACGCCAGGTGAAGTGCATTTTGTGTGAGGTCCCCACTGCCAACCAGAGGGGCATTAGAAGGAACACTTGGAGGTAGTAGTACAGTTTAGAAAAAGGGTATGGATCCCTTAGCAGTGCAGATTGGGTAAAAGCATTCAGCAGATTTGGTTTTCTAACCTTTTGGTTATTTGCTCTCATTTGAATAAACTGCAGAGAAGCTTGGGACCACGAGCAGGAAGAATTTTACCCGCAGTTAGACCCACGCCAGCCTGGAAAGAATTTTCTAAAGAAGTCCACATGAGCCTACTTATCGCCCGGTACATTTTCGTGTCATTGTACCCAATCGATACTTTTCTTCCCAAATCTATTGATAGTTAAAGGAGCTTTCTGAGGAAAGCATCTAGGCTTGCTACCTAAAAGACTGTCTTGGCCTTGCAGTACACCTCGAAATGATGCAGTCCTGTAGCTAGCTACAGGAATTGCAACCTTCAAAACCTCATAAGAAGCCCCGTCATAACGGGGAATTGACACAACGTGTACGAAATGCCGTGATTTATAGACGTTTGCTGTTACCAGTGTGATTCGACCATCGCAATTCTCGATCAAACTGATATTTTTAGCAAGTTCAATAACACCCCACCAAATACGCGCAGTTTTTCAACTCTCGCCCTGTTCGGCCATTCGTCTCGGATTCAGCTACGCCTTACATCTTCAATTGTAAGATAGGTGACTGCTACCTTGGCATCAACCGTCTTTATATTTTGTATGTGCAGCTGATTTACCAGTTTTGTGCCGTGGTGCAGAAGTGTGTCCCATCGGAATTCCATATTCCAGCATGTTCAAATCCGTCTCCAAGGAATAAAGTAATTCGCTTAGACCTGACTTGTCAGTCAGATATGGCCACGCTTTACAATCTGGCAAAGCCAGAATAGTTTTGGTGTTTATGGAGCCTTTGAGACAAGGCGAATGTGCTGCGTTGCTAACTATATCCGTGATGAGATTACTGTATGCCAGGAGGAGCAAACCAGACCTAATCACAATTACATCGACGCGTCAGCACCTCAAGGGAAGACAGTAACCTACACCGCACTATTAATATTTTCCCTGAACTTGTTCAGGGAATGAAGAATCAAATCGGAGTCTATCAACTAAAAGTAGCATATAGCTAGCGTATAAATTTTTTCATGGCATTGGCACGTATGCAACAAATGTTTTTGTACAGTCGGACAAGGCATTCGTCATTATAATCCATCCATGCAGATAACCTAGTAACTTCTATGTCTGGTGCACAGTCTAGTAAACACAACCCTTACACAACCATGCTTCTATTACTTCCGGGACTTACAGTTCGACCAATCAGATCAGACTAATTCTCGTGGGGAGGACCACAGACTATGCGATGCATAGTAGGTCCTCGTGCGGAGTCCAACAAAAACCAATGCCAAAACGAGGCCTCAACTATTATACGTTCTTCAGCCGTTCTGCCTTGGTACATCACAAAGAGACCTGAACGATTGAACATGTAGATTACCTTTGTGTTTGGATGCAGCCCAGAGACGAGGAGATGTGTTAAGAGTTTCCTTCAACCGGGTTTCTCTCTGAGCTAATCTGAAAGCATACCCTTTCGTCCACACTGATTATCGGCTCGCCATTTGGGGTCGTGTGAGGTTGATTGCGCGTTTTTCTGGTTTTACTGTTTTGTATTCTACGCACGAAGGATGCCTGCTATCTGGGGACCGAATTCGGCAAAGGTATATTAGGCTGAGTGGGACGCGCACAATGGCCATCCTAGTGTCTCTTGGACATCTAGCTTTGTCTCAGGCCACCCGTCAAGCCCACAAGATGTGTCTTCTTCCACTTGCATGAGGACTCCTCCAATTCCATAATCACTGGCATCTATCATGACGACTTTTTTCTTTCTGATATCCGGTACAGCCAGAGCTTCCGGCTGGCAAAGAGAGTTCTTTAGACCGTTCCGTGCATGTGTTTGATACTCATCCCATCGTGTATCGCAGTCCACTAAAATGGAAACTTGGGACCTTCTACTTTTCTTCTTGTTGAATCCTGAACCTTTTAGAACATCATACAGTGCTTCAGAGCGCTCCGCAGATTGGTAGATGAAAGAAGCAAAATAGTTCATCACACTAAGAAATCTGAGCAGCTGGGACAGATTCTTTGGCTCTTTGAGCTCCTTACATGCTGCTTTATGACCTGCACTTGGTTCTAGTCCCTCTTTGGACTGTTTGTGTCCTAGAGCTTCTACGTTTCTCACTCCGAACTGGCATTTGGCCAATTTTAAATTCATGCCTGCCATTTCCGTACAAGCCAGTAAACCTTCTAGGTCTCGAATATGTTCTGCTTCGTCTTCACTTCCAACATTCCCGTCATCTATAAAAGCCCACACGCTTTGCCCTTTGTATTTTCCGAGCACGTTACTGACAACTTTTTGGAAAACAGCGGGGCTATTCTTTAAGCTCTGTGGAAGTCTCTTGTACTGTACTAGCCCAACAACCGTTCAAATTGCTGTTCAAGCTCTCGACTTCTCGTCCAATACAACTTAAAAGTAACCATCCTTCAAATAGAACGTCGAAAATACCTTCTTGTTTGCGATCCAATCCAATGCCTCTTTGACTCCTTTCATGGGGTACTGATTGCTTTCCGTCCTACAATTTAGGCTTCGGAAATCTGTGTTGCATCGCAAAGTACCGTCTTCTTTTTTGACGAACACGTTTGCCACTTCCCATGGCGACTCTGATGATTCTATAATGTCATGCTTGAGCAGATTCTCGATCATATCCATCTCTGATCTTTGTTCCAAGGGATCGCCTCCGAATTGGTAGCGCGATTGGTTCTGGTTCCAGTTTTAGCCTGATGGTGCGTTTAAAGTTCTTAATCAGTCCAATTCCTTTGAGAATGTTTCTGTATCTCCATATCAGCTGTTTTAACCGAACATGTCGGGAAGTACAGTTCTTGATATCTGCAGAACTCATGTTTTGGGCAGCGTCATGGACCTCATTGTCCTCGAAAATGTTGGCAGCTCTTTCCCGACGGGCTAACCCTTGAGCGCTTACATACCCGTAATGATGCGCTCCATCGACCGTTATTCTACCTTGGGACGTACGAAGTTCTACATTCAGCTTCGTCCTTATCCAGAACTCTCTCCCGATCAGAATGCCATCCGGTAAGTGTTCAAGAACCTGCACTGTCTCTCCGTGCAATCAGTAGCCCGAAAGACTGAATGTGATGGATCCTTTCCCTGTGGCCTCTAATGATCGCTCCCTTGCATTTTCGGCCGTCGTACTGCCTGCGACAATACCGTTGCCTACTCTCTCGTACATTGTGCGGTCAATCCAAGTAGATAATGCACCAGTATCTATAAGTGCATTAAGATTCATCTCCTCGATACCATTCACCATCCCCACTATGGCGATGGTTAACTAGTTTAATTCCAGGTTTAAGCGATCAACATTTCCATCGTCACTGCACAACCATATTCGTTGCATATGCACATGCCCTGCGTTCGACCCTTTTTCGGGAGGTAGCATTGTTAGTTCTGCTTCAGAGGTTTCCCTTCCACATTTCATTCCTTCGTTTCTTGGACAGCTTTTTGTCTTTTCTTATACGGGTTGAATCTTGCGAAGTGCCCTCTACCTCCACATTCATAGCACTTACTGTTATCTCGACATCCAGTTGAGCGCCTTCTAAAACCACCATCGCCCCGTCCTCCGGTGTCATTACTGTCTGGCCCTTCTCGTCGTTCTTGAACCTCTCTTCTGGATTCATGTCCCCGCTTTTGAGTTTCGGCAATGTTCGAAATACCAGCTAGCAAGTCGTCGAATGTTCTTCGGGAACTGTATGCGAACGCCTGTAGACGATACGGTAGTCACCTAGTGAGTGTAGCTTGGATCAAAGATCGGTCTAGTCCTAGCGAGTTTCCCGAAACTGCAATCCGCTCTCCAAATTTTGTAACCGATTCCTTCTGTTGGTACCAACGGAATTGGAGAAAAATTGAGTTATGTGTCTTCTTTTGAATCGTGTTGAATAGTTTGTTCTCTAATACGCTCTATAGTTCCGGGTCCTGGAGGTTACAAAACTGAGTATTCACCGCATTTGCCACTTTTAACGCGTGCTTCTCAAATGCCAACATGGAAAAATCCTTTTCAAGATCATCTGGAAGCGTGAAAGTTTCGTATAAACGCTCAAAATCCCTCCGCGCTGCAGAAAAAATGAAATCCCCTGTAATTGAAACCTTTTTTAGTACCATCTTTCGCTGCCATATCATCAGCTTGTCAGATATGGACAGCTCAACACCCTTTTCACCCTGCTCAAATGAGCCTGTATTTCTAGGCTCCTTGAATACTTCCATACTCGTCGGAAAGTCCATAGGTATCAAGCTTTTGCTTGTCTGTCTCGCACTATTGGCCTCTGTGGCGACTCGGCCTGCCAGCAGGGTCTTCATCATTGTTTTTAGTTCAAGCGTGTCCTTACTCGCAGTGGCGTGTCCACTTACATCTCCTGCTTTGTTGTAGCTCTCTTTCACAGCTTCCGCGACGGCCTCTCTATCCACTTCGGCCTCTTCTTGCATCACGTCGGACTTGTCCAGCAACTCAGACAGTTTATTGTTGATTTCACGTATCTGCAAGCCTTGGTTCTCTACTTTAGAATTAAGAGCACTAAGTTTCGCAGTAAGATCTATTATCCGCTTTCCATGTTCTTGAAATTTCGTTTTGACGAGGCCTTCATGTTGGGTCACGCTCTCTTCAATTGTTCCCAGTCGCGTGGTGACATCATTCATATTGACCTGCAGGTCCCCAATATCCACTACGACCTCATCGTGCGCATCAGTATGTCCCTGTAATACCTCCTCAATATTTGTAATTCTCTCCGTATTGTTAACCTTTTTGGTTCTTTGGACCTGCCGTTAAAGAATCCCCTCCTTTCCAGACTTTTCCCTTTGACAGCTCCTCGCCCTCACTTCACCGCTCTCTCCCTTCGCAAGATTAGAAAATATTCTTCGTTCCTGCAAATGTCGGTATGTTGACACTTGCACTCCTCGGTTGAGCTGGAGGTTTCCTTCCGTACTCAACTTCACGTATACCGGGACTCCTATCTCAATACACAATCTCTTCTTTTTTGCCGAAGCCATAAAGTTATAACTCAGTGTAACCACGGGGGAACTTCTTCCTGTAGATGGTCCCGAGCTTCTCTGCATCGTGTTCAATTGAGCGCAAATAACCAAAAGGTTAGAAAACCAAATCTGCTCAATGCTTTTACCCAAACTGCACTGCTACGGGATCCATACCATTTTTCTGAACTGTACTGCTACCTCGAAGTGTTCCTTTTAATACCCTCCTAGTTGGCAGTGGGGACCTCATTTAAAAGAATTGTCACCTGGCTTCGAACCCTCCCCACTGACTCAATTCACGCTCAATGTTTGCTGACGTTCGCAGTTGTCGGTCAGTTCTAGAGTCGTACTGTACACTACGGCTGCGCGCGGTCCTGGGCCGATCATTTGTGCCGATAACTGTGCTAATTGTGTTCGAATTTCCAACTGGCAGATTATTTGCTTTTCTTGTTTTGATTCCGGCTACAGTAGGTTCTGTTCATCAGGTGTAAGTTAATTCGTAGACACTCCCAATTTGCTTAGTGCAACATGGAAACGGATACCACGTCCCGATATACCTCCCCAGTGGAACCACTTTGATACTGCTGATTGCAGGACGTGTGTGCTTGGTAGTATACAGTATTGCGGACATCGTTCGCTGTCTATACCAAAACCAAAACTGCAGCATTTTTTCCTCCAGTTCCGATCGACCATCACCATAGCAGACTTGATACTTATAGAAGCTAGTCTACAAATTCGATTTAGTGAGTTTCTGGATCATGGAATGCAGTGAAACGCTTCACTTCGAAAAACTATCAAATCTCGTAATTAAGCTCCTTAAGCATTTGTCTAGTTCTGTTCAGTCCATATGTGGGCCCATCCTAGGCATGAATTCTCAGCCGGGTTGAATATCCATCACTAGTAGCACTTGAATCGAAGCTTTTCTGCGTGGTTTGCGGCGAAATTCACACGGACGCCTACAACATTTGTCGCCTTTTATTTCAACTTTTTCAAAGCTGTTGTCTATGTACTTGCCCTCTCCAATAAAACACACCCACTCATGCGGTTTGTGTTGGAATGGCGATCACACACGAGGTAGGCGGTCTGGGAGGCATGATTTGGGGTCAAACATAAAATTGTCGGAGACGATAGTGGCCTTTTCGAAGGTCCCTATGTTACTGTACTTTTCGACACTTTGTGCCAAGTGCAACTTGGCCCATATCACTATGTAGTAAGCAACCAATATTGCAAATGTATTCGCTTATACGCCCATATACGGAGGGTGATTGGGTCGGCGTGGACACGTGGCAAAGTGTCGGTGGTATAGGTACAGCTGTGCTACATACTGTGCTCACACCACAGTAAGCATGTAATCATGGGCTTTAGGGTGTACATCATCTGCCTGTAATGTGTAGCCGACATGGCTACGGCACAGTACAAGTAAGGTACGGACACCCGTCTCTCATGCGCGTACATGGACATGCTAACAAGTCATGCTGTGGTGACGTCGGCAGACACAAAGTACTTTAAGCCTGACAGTTGCAAACTGATTGTCATGTCTCGTGACTCAAAGTGCATCCAGCCTTACTATGCGAGACTGATTATTTTGTCGTGTGAGTCGAAGTGCATGCAGCATTACTCGTTCATACTAATATTCTGGTCCTGTGAGTGTAAGTGCATGCGGCCTTATTGCGTAAAACTGATTGTTTTCGTCTTTTGAGTCGAGTTGCAACCAGCCTTACTCCGTCATACTGATTGTTCTGTCATGTGACTCAAAGTGCATCCAGCCGTGCTATGAGGTACGGTGTCGGTCGAAGTGCGTCCAGGCTGACACTGAGACTAGTAAGGCTGTGCAGTGATGATGTTCAGGGCGTATACACACGCATGCAGAAGTGATAGAGATAGAATCGTTGATCTAAGCGTGTGATGGGTCATTTGTACGGATGATTGTAGAGAGCTGGTGAAGTGAGTAGATCGGTCCAAGTAGCAGTCTAGAGTTGCATATAAGGAAAGTTTCTTGAGCAACTCAGAGTAATGATAGGCAACACACAGCCAACCTTCCTTTTGTTCATTTTCGAATCCTTTACCGTTCTTTCTCTTTTACCCCGCTGACCTACATTTATTTGATTGGAGAGAACCCAATCTTTCGACTAGATGCTTCATTGATACCGGCGAAGCAACTGGAACTGTATTGGTGCTTAGTCTATGATACAGAAAACACCTGCCGTTTCCACGTCAGCCTATCAGCTGTCTTTGCGAGACAGTATACACTTTGAGTCGTCTTTCTCTGCTTATTCGCCAAGACGGTGAGTACCACGCCCGAATACCTGACAAAAGACCTTGGCGGGAATACGCATGTCTCCATTCTCAGAAATCAGTTCTTCAGTTCTCCTATAGCTTACCTGAGTCCCAACAGTCTTCGTCTGTTGGCGAATCCTGTCCCATAAAAACTACGATGCCGTTCCCGTAGGAGATGCTGCAGTCGCAAAACGATTTGACGTTATAGCTCGGAAATATGAAATGAATGATGAGCAGCACTTGTACTGAATTGACTAACGCATCGAGACTGGAAATACTGTAAATAGTCGAGCGCATCCAGATCGGAACTACAGTCAATTGAAAATTTATGAATCGCAAAATATGAATTGATTGTTTTTATGGTACCGGTTGGCAGGGAACAACATGTTGCAACGAACTTTCGAATGAGACCTAAATCGTGAATTGCGACTCATGCGGACCTGCGATACAGACGCATATGCGATTCAATGAGTTTCCGAATCGCCAGAAATGCGTCTGACGGAAAGGCACGTAAAGTAACCACAAGATTGAGTCGGCGTAGAGAAGGAGCATGGTTGTTGAAGGTTGGGGTTCGATAAATCGGACGTCTGGCTGCCTAAGGTGTGCTTTGCCTCAACTTTCATCGCCATCAACTGAAACTCTCGGACACCGCAGGAACAGAGGGGCAAGGGCAAAACGGAAGTTCGCATGGAATCTCTATGAAGCCCATTCATATCAGTTTCGTGTCAGCTCGGTGGCACTGAGATTCCAAAGTTTAGTAGCCGGAAGTCGACCGCACATACATTTCGTTTCAGTCAATCGCTTATATAACAAAGAAGATTTGAAATAAATATGTCATGAAGAAAATGGACGATATGATTTCACTCTTGACCTCTCATTTGACCTTATTCTCCGACACCAGATGGACAAAGTGCAGTACTGTTACGTATTCTTAAGTGACAACCGACATGACAAGCCCCCTTGCGACTTCTTTGGTGTACATGTGTACGATCCGGTGTAAAAAATGTCTTGACGTAAAGGACATTAACAAAATTGCCATGTTTCTGCTTCACATTTTGTGCCAAATCTAACCGTCTATTCTGATGATGTGGAGGAATATGGGATTTGATTAGTCCTGTTGTCACATTGACGGAAATATAGACCGTGCATTAGCTTCTGAGCTTTTCGGGTGCTGTAGAGACTCATGAAAGGCGCACGTCTCGAGTCGTAGAATGAGCACACTGTTGTTTATGAAGGAAAAACAGCACGCTAAAACGAGAAGTGCATGAAAAATGGGCTTCACACTGTACTTCGCGAGAAGTGGGGCCCCACAATGTGTTGAAAAGAGGTCGGCGGAGGATGAATGGTAGATCACATTTATCGCTACATCCGAACTGTAGGATTGAATTAAACAAGATTTGCTCGGCTCGTTCCTTCCATGCCTGGCAACGTGTACTCTTCAAAGGATCGCTGAAGCTGTTACACCTCTCATTTTCACAATTTCTCCAGTTAATTTCTTTGGCACGTTGACTCGCAGAAACTGTACAAAGCCTTGATATCGGACAAACAAGGATATCTGGTATTCCCAGCTACCACTTCATCCTACAGTTCTCATTGCAAACCACAGTGCTAGTTTGATTGCCAACACCTGCAATCTATCTGTAGTATGGAACGGGACGAAGAAAGAGAGACATGCCAGATTGACCTTCTCTGTGACACTCCTGGTACTGTAACAGCTTCTGATATACTGGCCGTTGCAGATAGGCGCCCTGATGGGGCTGTCGCCCTGTGCTCTTTACCAGTTTCCCCTTCATCAGCGCAAACAGTTCCTCCTTCTTCCGTTGTGTTACCCGTCGAGTCACAGGTCTGTGCCTCAAGAATAGAATTAAGCGGCGGTACATCGCGGTACTGGACTCCTCCGGAGCATAAGAAATTTTTAGTGTCGCTGATGAAGCACGGTCATGGAAGACTACACCAGGTATCTCTGGACGTTTCCTCTCGAAACAGAATTCAAGTACGCACTCATCTGCAGAAATTCCGTCTTCGTATGATTAGGAATGCGAAGAGTAATGCACAGCTGCATAATCCTGCAGCCCACAACCAATGTAATGATAGTGTTGAAAATGATGCTGATATTGGAAAATCCGCAAAAGGTACTGTGGTTACAAATGACATCGGCCTCTTCCTACTGTCCGAGGTCAGCGCCGAAGTAGCAGAGAAAGTTCAAAAGATATAGAAGTGCTGTCCTCCCCTGATTTGCTGTTTATGTCTGATTCACACCATGTCTTGCGTGCTTTCCGTTGGTTAAAGTTGGAAGTATATGGTTTGTGTCTATGTGGAGTTAGCAAAGATAGACCCCGCAGTTCGGAATTTCGCCCAGTTTGTGGTAACTTTAGAGTTTGAATTGAGGGAGTTGAGTGTGAGGAGCATAGATAGTAGATGGTCATTGATTTTACTTTCAAACCCGAGAAACAAAAGGCATTCTAATCGGTAAATAAGTGCTCCTCTTCAAAAATCAAGCAGTATAATTTCTTCTCGTCATGAGAAATCGAAACATGGCGAACTCATAAATGTTGGCCGATTTGTATCACACGAGGATGAAGCAAATGTAGCAAGTGTGAACTCTGGGGGTGATCTGCGAAATCTGAGCTTCTATCGAGCTGTGCAGGGTGGCATTGGCAGAGTTCTACATATATGCTTTTCACGACTGTCGCAAGTTGGCGTTTGGTGAACAGTGCGGCTTGACTCGTGTCAGATCGCCTGAGCATTATGAAAATAATGCATTTGATAGTATGCACAGTCGTACTCCGCGAAGGTTATTTCACCACCTTCTACTATACCAATACATGGGAGTGCGAACTCAGCTACACTGGAACCGTGATTGGACGTGAAATACCCCGAGCTGGCCTGTAGCTCCGCCCTTTCAATGTATAATAGTCGGGTAACTTCAGGTAGAATCCGAGAACATCCTTTGTTATCAGCTCGGAGGTTGACCCAACCTGAGACGATTTCCGCTCTTATGAGGCCAAACGCCCGCAAGACACTACAAACACAACACCAATTGATTTTTATCGACATGGACTGATCCGCTGTTGTGTCCGAATTCTGCTCACGGCCAGTCTTAAAGTACACCACCAGAGTACCAAATCACCGATCAGTAGGCCATCTCTAACTGCAATAGTCTTGTATAAATCGAACTGCACCAGATCATGTGAGCTTACGTAACAGCTGCTTCGATGAACATGTAGACTTATTTCTAGCTTTACGTACAAAGCTTCATTGGCTATCGTAAAACCGTAATACTTTCAGTCATATGGTAGCATTCTCTGGAATCGGGTCGCTGCTGGGAACTTAACTTTCAATATTGCGCACACATACCTCTGGGTTGAACCTGCTAAGGCCAAAATGGAATCCCCTCGGCTAGTGTTGAAGAGCTGGCCAGATCAGGGAAATCAGGCCATCACGGTTTCAGCTGAAGCTAGCGTGGTGTTTGGAAGTGAGAAAGGGAATACTCTGTGTCTGAAGCTTTCCACATGTTTAGAACAATACCTGCTTTATGATAGTAGATGTAACAATCATGGCCATCGAGCCAAGTTTGAGCCAGAATTCAGAAAATCGAAGCCTAGGACATGCTTCCTAGAATCCAGCGGATCTATCTGAGCTAGAATTGACATGCTGCAGTCCCGTACTGCTGAGATGGATCAACTGCCAGGCAGCTTAAATTAACTTTTTCAAAACAAAAGCTCGAAAGGAAATACTATGGGACTTGAACCATATGTTCATGTCAGGAATGGTACCCAGAAATGGTAAAACTGTTTCAATCATGTACCTCTGCATCGTTGGATTGGCGAATCTGGTAGCAGACCTTTTCTTTCTCTGAACGCTAGGAAAGCCGGGTGATTTGTCACAAGTAGGAGTGGAAAAGCAAAAGAGCACGTTCCATGAGTCTAGACTGGAAATACAGTGAGTTCTGATGCAATCTAGATCGAGACTACTATGATTTGAAAGCCGGGAAGTGAAAATCGGAGTTGCTGCTACCTGCGATTCTATTGGACAACGACTTGGACTCACTGCTACCTGCTACCTATAGTTCATATTGATAACTGCTCGGATTTGCTGCTACCTACAGTTCACATTGACAACTGCGCGGAATTGCTGACACCCGCATTTCTATTGGACAATTGCTGGGGAAAATTGTATGTAATTGATTCAGGGCTTGTATTGCGAGTTTTGCGACCAGTGCGCATTTGCAAATCATGTGCAATCTCGATTCAGCACAACTCACCTCGATAGCTGATAGTTTAAAGGATAGTACTTAAAGAAGGGGCAGTTAGCGAAACTGGAGGAAAAGGGTACGAAACGAGGGGAGCTACGGACAGTAAACATTGATCGACCTGTCTCTGTTGCTTTACTTTTCGTCAAAGTGGTTCTTTGAAAGCCCGCGGAAACATATTGTAGCAGTAACTAGAAACATCTCGTCGACGGCAAACTTTTGATTCGATAATTTCATAATTGTAGACTCCGAGACCTGTGGATCGCAGAATTCTATGCACTCGACACGATGTGAGATGTTCGTCCGAGACAAGTCACTCATATGCGGACGGTCAGTAGAGACGCATGCATGGGCATCCTCCACATTGCTTTTTATTAGAGCCTATGCCAATATACGTTTCAGTACTCTTGCACCCCATCAGATCCTGGTACATATGAGAGGATTCATACCATGCCAAAGCCACAGTGAAAGAAATCTGCCCACCTAGAACCTCCTCTCTACGTAGAATCTAACCCACGACCTGCAGGAACAAGAATAGACTACATGTAAGTCACAACGATGCAAAATGCTTTTGATATAGATTTCTGTGTGGTGGGTACGGTTCAATCAGGGCTTAGGTTCATCTTTTTATCTCTGGCGCACGCATGTAAGATCATTGCAAGGACGGCTACTACTGGGCGTATAATTCTCGGACACAGCAAGTTTGTAGAAATATGGTAAACCTCGATGTCTACACCACATCCAAATACTCTATACCAATTCGCATTCCAGGTTTAGGCAGATTATTTCAAATAATCATATTGGAAATATTATATCCCTCATCTACCGTCAAACTGAATCTGGCATTAGTATAGTATACTGTATCCCTGAACATATCTCCAGTTACTAACTCACTGATACTATATATTCTTTTGAGAAGTAGATCTCAGCACATTTTTAAAAATAGTTACGACACTGCAGCTACAGAATACTTGTCAAAACTAGTTCTCGTCGGTCGAGCCCCATGTCTGATCACACCGCATAGTATGAGAACGTTATACTACTTCTCGTACTGGATGATTTGCTCTTTTGCAGAAGAGTAGGTGTAAACCTCCGCGTCCCTTCATGAACCTGGAGGTTCTGAAATAGTTCCTACGGTAACCAGGGGTAACAGCCATTGATATTGACGTGAAAAATTTATCTGTTGAAAAGGTAGAATAGATAAATTATATGACATCTAAAGCGTTTCTGTGCAATCGCTATTTTTGTATTTGTTCTCATTCTGGCGGTTGTACAATAAAACGACTGTATACTTGCATGGTTTGACCACATGCAGTCGCAATCCATTATGTTCTGAAAGTGGTAGCACTGGAACTGAATATAGTCCTGCTGCTATTGTGGGTATGCAGCATATTGTGTACACTGCATCCAGTATATAGTTTAAGACGCCTCTCAACAGGCACATTATACTTCGACTCTACAGAGCAGCACTTTAGGACTCGCTACAACTTTAGTTTGTTTTCGCTTTGTCATTTGCTAATCGAGCTCTTAACAACTGATTCCAAGGATGGGAGAGCTCTCTGAACCATGCAACACATCCATGGAGCTAAAGGCTGCAATCATGGATGTGGAGAACGTTACAGGCGAAAAGTCCGGAAAAGAAGTCGCAATCGGAGCACAGCAGTCGCAACAGAGAGAGGAATCAATTGGGCCGTTAAGGTTCAGTTTTGAGCTCGGCTCGCGGTGCATCCCGCCGGATGGAATCAGAAAACTGCCACAGAATGCGTCACCTTCGGTGTGTTTGGAGAGTTGTTTAAGAGACGAAGAAATTACAACTCCGACGTGGTGTGTATGTGAAGACTGGGTGGTTGCAGGCACACCACTAGTCTACTGCTCTAATCTGGGAAACAATATTCCAGATCAGGTCTCGTTCGACGAGAAGTACTTCTGTGATCGAAACAGGATAGATATGAACAGGGACCCAGAGCAAGGGGACGGGCTTATAGAGAGCAGCAGTGCTTGGAAGTACTCGTGTATTTGCGGAGGCTGCGAAGATCCCGGTATACTCCAAGCAGCATGGGTTTATTGTCGTGGGATGTCACCGAAAAGAACGACAAAATAGTGCGTGGACCATCTTCCAGTAAAACTACATAATCTAATATACTAAAATTTCAAACTCATTCTCTCCGTCGTAGTACTGTTGTCAGTAAGCGCGAGGATTGGCTGGTTCTAATTTTGTTTGAGGGCAGAGAGATAGCCTTGAACTGTTCATCAGACCCATTTTGAAGTCACAGATGTTCTCAGCTGGGGCTACTTTGAATGGGATTCTACTGTGCCATCTCCACTGCCCGGGCATCTTAGAACTGAGCCATGCTACGTCATAGATCGTGATGCGTACAAGTTTCATCTGGCAATCTTTCAGAAGTTACAGTAACGAGATATGACGGATAAAATCTTGTTTGGATCATGGGGGTCTGCTCCATACGGTATGTATTGGAAAGAGCAGTGTACTGTAACATGGAGGCGACCAATTTACAATACCCAGTTCCCAATCCAGAACAAAGTCCAGGGGACTGTGAAGCGATATATGCAGCCAGTAAGGGCATCCAAGGTAGAAGTAGAACCGAAACAGTGTATCCAGACGGTTGATTGTGCTTGCCGACGCCAGCAAACAAGTTGCACTGACGAAAGTCATCGCTCACGTCTGAGCAGCAGGGAGGGCTGAGGCTACTGTCCCAGCCGAGGCTACAGCTATTGCCGCGGTATCCGGGAATTTCCTATGATGGCGATGAAGATTGAGACAAAGCACACCATACGCGGCTTCAAGTCCGTTTTATAGAACTCTAACCTTCAACAACCATACCTCTCTCTACTTCTACTAGGTATTGTCGTTACCTTGAAGTTTTTTTCCAATAGATGCAATTCCGGCGATTCTGAACCTCATTGCATTGCCTATGCTCTTGAATCGCAGGCCCTCATGTGTCGCCAGTCACGGTTTGGGTCTGATTCGAAATTCCGGTACAGATGTTTGTTTGGCGCCATCCAATAGCATCACAGGAACCAATACATGTTTTGCGATTCCCTAATCCCCGACAAACTATAGTTGTGATCTGGATGCGTTGGGCAAATCAATGTATTTCCGATCCGGATTCACTTATCAGTTCCCCGCTGTCTTTCACAATTCATGCGGTGTTTGCGACCCAAATCCTCAATTCGTATGCGATTACAACACAGCCGGCCTCGGTCGTTGGGATCTCCCTCTCGTACTTCGTTCCTGCTCACATCGTAATCCCTTCTCTCGTCCTTTCCACCCTTGATTTCGGTGGCTTTGCTCGGGAAGGTGGTCGGCATCCCAGGTCATTTCGGTCCCCCCGAATCTAAATGGATTCTGTTGTGCTAGAAAGTTTCACTCTAGATGGCGACGAACAGTTGAAGTGGTACTTGCCTTTTTCCGGAAGACCTTCTAGCGAGCACAGAAACCGTTTCACCGCACGATCGGTAGGCACCCTCCCCACTTATACGTCAGGTAGTACTATGGTTTCACGACATCGAAGCGGATAACATTATACTCGTTGTGTAATACAGTATGATAAGCAACCCTGCACCGCATTACGCCTACTTACTGCCCAGACGCGTGCGCTATCAGCCCATACGTACTTCTGCCCAATTGCCCAGCAAGAGCCTGCTCCGACGTATGGCGAAAGGTTATGAGGTCGTTACTTCGTCACCAGGCTCACACAAACCACTTGGGAGAACACCTCGACGCATCGACCACATCCTTCCCTCTACGCTGAGCCTGGGTAACTCAGCAATATCGTGGAATTGCTGATGTCGTTCTCGGAGACGTGTTCTGGACCCATAGACCGTCGAGGGGACCAAGGTGGCATCTTCTGGCGTGTCATCATGGAAGTTTTGCTCAAACGGCACTGGTAATTTCTGGACGAACTTGTGAGGATCGGAAGATGGAAGCCTAGGGACCAAATAGATTTCTGGAGAGCTGAAGCGAGGTTTAGGCAAGGCCTGGAAGCTTTTCAGACGACAATGCGATTTACCCTCACCGATCACAGTAGCGTACAAGTCAAACTAAATGTTTCCATGATGTTCCTACGGGCCAGTTGGACACAGTTTAGAGTAACACAAAGGAACAATTTGTACGAGTTGGTCTTTAGCTATGCTTAGCCCTCTAGGATTTCATAACCAGAATTATCGCTACTCTTAGGAGCGCCTCACTCAACTGCGTTCACTACGTAAATTAGACGTCGAGTTGTGTTAGACTAAATCGCAGATGTGCGAATTGCAAATTCGCATTTACTACAAACTCACAATTCCAGGCCCGAATCTGTAACTGCTGGGGAATTTCTTGTTGATGGTGGTCCACAGCTCCTTCACAGCGTGGGTGGTTCAGCGCAAACATTCACGAGCCAAACAGTCGAACTTGCGCAACCGTTTTACTCACACTGCCCTGCTATGGAATCCATAGCTTTTTCCAAACTACACTGCTACCGCCAAGTGGTCCCTTACATACCCTCCAAGTCGGCAGTGCGGACTGACACAAAACACACTTCACATGGCACCGAATCCTCCCCACTGAATCAGTTTACGCTCAATGCTTTGCTGACGTTCGCAGCTGTCAGTCAATTCGAGAGTCTACTGTAGGCCACCTTTGGGATGGTTGCTGACATGCTGAAGTGCCAACAAAATGACATGAGTCATACTGTAGACCACAACTGCGCGCGGTCGTGAACCAATCATTTCTGCCGAAAAGTGTGCTGATTTTGTTCTCATTTCCAACTGACAGGTTTTGTGTTTGTTTTGTTTTGATTCCGACTACAGTTGGTTCTGTTTTCCCGGGTGCGTATCAATTCGTAAACACTCCCACTTTGCTCCGTGCAACACCTTTATTGTACCAGTTGATTACATATGCAAAGACCGGTCGCTGTCGTTACGACGGAAGAAATATTAAAACTGGCACCTAAAGCAGTATTCTGAGATAACGACCTGGAGGATACTATTATTCAAAGCTCGTATCTGCGGAAGTAGTCTATGATAGCGAAAACGAGGCTACAGTTATCACGTACGTATTTGCGGAGTTGGCGATAGGTTTTACCTCATCAGCACCGTTTAGTTTGGCAAACGGAATCCCAGTCATACAATGATGCAGTACCTTCCGTCTCATACAAAGTAGATTAGATGGCTTGGGGCTGTTTTGGCAGATTTCTATAGTTCCGAATCGCAGCAACCTCTCAGTAAGCACAGTCATATCTCGAATCCATGCATTAGCCTCGCACAATCAGCTTTACAAAAAGACATTTATCTTTCAGGAGATGCTGTCCATTCTCTCAGAACAGGCCTTGTAAAAAACCCCTCTTTGATTTAGAATAATCCCTTCGTTCCAGAGCTTCTTGTTTTGACGGCTTAGCCAGGCCTTTAGTTCCATTGTCATTTTCCCGTGACATCAGTTCCGGAAGTTTGCTAGTAGAAAAGTTTTCTTGAACAAGGATTTTCTGAATGGACCAATATATGGAACAAGAGAGAGAAATCTCCGAATTCGGCCAGGCGCACGTGAAAAAATGTATACAATTAACGTTTTGCTCAATGATCAGGTAACTCTGTCTTGTATGAGGCAGACACACTTATTCACAGGGGATAGAGAAAGCTCCCAGTATCAAAACATACCTACTATAGACAAATAGAACACCGAAGCAATAACTTCTCATCTTGCTTTGCTGTCGTACTGAATATCCCCGAAAATATAAGGTCGACGCAGCCAAATAGGCAATTGTGCTGTAATAAATCATGATACTCCTACATTACAGGTCCGCATGCTCCAAAACCTACACGAAGGCGTACAGAATGACAACCTGCCGAGTCTTAACAAGCTGTTTCGCGTCTGAACGAGCAAACCAGGAACTGAAATATATGTACGTACCTGACCACATCCAACATTCATGTTCTTCCAATGAAACTAAGTATTCGGAATAGACGTACTGCAATCTAGTTTCACTTCAGTGCTTGACTCTCAAATAACACACAGAATTGGGTACACGGACAGTCCGTAGCTGGTGACATGCCGATGGAACTACATGTGCTTGCTTCAACACATCAGACCGGCTGCCTGTAGTGCTGCAAGCTAAAGAGCCTGGTACCTAAACTGTTTCTTTTTCGTGATTAACGTTTTAGCATAAAACGAAATCTACGTCACTTTGAATGCAGTACACGTCGTGAATTGTCTGTGGCACAAATTTGAGATTCTCTAAGTTTCCTGCTGTAGTACGCATAATGCAAGTTTCACGTTCCAAAATGACTCCCCTTTTCTTACAACAAAGGCCAATACAAGGGTGGACGAGAATTAGAGCACGAAGTCTACGCCTCTCCCACTCCACATGCCCAATGTATTACCAACAGCTGCAACAACGATAAATCTTTACTTGAATGAGATTGCAAATGGACTAACGTGAATACAGTATTGAGTTTGGGCGGGGAAATAGAATATCTCCACATTATAAGTTGGAAGGGAGTTAGCAGCACCACGTAATCACGATGGGGTATTTTGAAAGTAAGAAGGACAAGCGAAACTTCTAGTGTCGACAGGAATGCCCTCAATGTGCCGTATTGAGGTATCCAAGTTCTGATAAGTCAAAGATGGTTCCCAATTTTGGATATTGCCCGTGATCTACCAGAATGGAGTAATCTGCGCAAGAGTACTCAAGTTCGAGGTGGACATGGTATCTGCCGGTACAGTAAACGTAGAATGAGCAATTAATTGCATGGGGTCCTGAGGACGTCATGGCCTTGGGTATCGTAATTAAGCTGAGGTCTCCGAAGAGGACAGTAAAAAGGGCGAACGATACTGCACGAAATGATGCGAATCTGTGTTGGCATCCTATCAAATCACAGAAGATATGCTGGTTTCGAATTTAAAACTAAAACGTACTCCCCTATAGTACGATATATACTTGAAAGAGGCGGTGCTAAAAAAGCTGCCGAAGGGAGAGTTGCTTGCACTTAACATGAAGCAGACATGTCCTCGCGTCTTGGCTGCAGGGAAAGGTGTACTGAAGAGATTCTTACACGTCCTTGTGTCACTCGGGCCAACGCAGCTGCCAGAGCATAGGTGTAGTCCATGAAATACTTGCCATTCTATTGGTGTTCAAAGACTAAATCAACAGTCTGGTTACGAGGCTCGTATAAATTTGAAATTATGGCAGTGGACATTGAGTATGTGCTGGCATGGGTGTGCAAAACCGCCCCCAACACTGACATGCTAACTCTTCTTGGGTTCCGTCTCTGCCTTAAATCCTTAGAAAAGCGTTCTAAACCCTAAGAACCCTGCGTGTTCAGTCAAGCCCCTCTCTAACTCATCAGGCCACATCAAGGTTGTGATCGTCCAGCGAACAAGATGTCAAATACGAATACAGATGAAGAGGCAAACCATTTAAGAATAGAGGTAAAAGCTCTCCTGCAGGCAAAATGGTTAGACCCTTCTATACTCCAACCACTCGAACGATTCGTCTACCACCAGGCTCTACATAAGTATCACCATCCCGACGTCAACCTTGCGATTCTCAAGATGTACCGATTCTATCCTTATCTGTACAATGAACACGTCGTATCAATGATTCTCGTCAAGGCGCTCATGACACTCCCGTCGACCGATTTTGTGTGCTCCCTCTACATCATTCCAGAGCCTCGTCAGGCGGGGGGTTCTATTCCAATCCTTCTGTGTTTGGCAAGCTATCTGCAGTCAGGACAGTTCAGAGAATTTTGGGTCGCGTCGGCGTTTTGCGATGACTTGTTGAAGTCTGTGCCAGGATTTCATGACTCTATCAGAGACTTCATCGCGGGGGTTATTCCGAGGAGCTACCAAACAAACGAGGTAAACGACTTGGAAAATACGCTTTGTCTAGAAAGACGGGAATTCGCTGCATTTGCCCAGAAGAAATGCTGGACCATACTAAACGGCGTTGTGACGTTTCATAATACCTGAAACAGGAGAAGATAGTTGTCATCGATGTAAGTGAAAGCCATAGAGAAGCAAAATTTGCACATTTTTGCAGAGATGCCGAAATTTGTTCCCGACCTTTGAAATAAAGGTTGGCTGCGATCATCTCGGCTCTGTCACTGCAGGTATAGTTCTACGGTTAGTTTAGGACAGATAGGGTCGTGGTTCTAATCCACATGTTTTAAGGTTTACTGCATGCCAGGTGTATTCAACCCGACATGCCGTGGTGTCGCTATCGAGAGCGATAGTGGGTCTTGCGTTTGAACCGTTATGCAAGCCTTCCAACTACCTTGGACTGCTACAATAGTCAAGTTAGTTTGCGTATATTCATTGGGACATCCATTGCCTCGAATTTAGATAACTCGGAAAGTCCTCTCGATTCTCTCGGTTCTTATGCGCCATCCTCGAACACAGTCTGAGACCTTGACCAATGTACTTATCGGACATGCATATGACAACTGAACAACGGTGAGCTGCGGCGAAAACGTCCGAGATAAACACTTTTTATTCGATAACGTGGGATTCACTACGTATTGAGATCATTACGATCTGCTCAATAACCAGGTGGATCCTGCACTCGGTACAACTCGCCTCTATGATCAGTAAGACTGAGGCTTTCACCACTCTTGTTCGAGAAGGAGTATGAAGGCAATTTCCAGGTCATCATGATTATACTATCGACGTGAATGAATGAAGTTTCGTCTGACTCTGTCCAGTCATGACTCACCAAACGTGACAGATAATTCATCTGAATAGTAAAACATACTTTCCTCAGACCATTCTCTCAGTTTTGGTTATCATAATTTCATACCGCAGTAAAACAATAGTAAAACTAGGACGACCACGGAGAAAACAGAAATGAGGAGGTTATTATCGACAACATTGCAATGTAGCTTCCAGCCATGTACAGGCTGCATACTATCCATATGGAGAATCACCGTCTTCTAGTTATATGCAACCGTTACTGGCCCTATAATCGGGTGCTTGGCCGCCTGGCCAGTCCTTGGAAGCCTCGACCACGACCGACCACACAATGCTGTACCCGGATAGTGCATGCGCCCACTGGAGCCAATCCTCCGGTACGATAACTTTGCTGCACTGGCGATGATTCAGAAATGTTAGGGGGGGACAATTGTACCTTCCAAACTTATGTCGCAATCGCGATCAAACTGAGGATATAGGTACCAAATATGGCATGAACTGGGAGAAGTACTCCGGGGAGTTGACATGAGAATCTAGATCAGAAATACAGTGATTTGTCGACCATATCCAGATCGGAACTACAGTTAGTTGGAAACTGGGGAGTCGTAATATATGATTTGATTCTCGTGCTGCTGCCATTGGATGGCGGCGAACAGTAGGTTGCAGTGGACTTTCGAATGAGACTAAAATCGTGAATTGCGACATATGCTGGCCTGTGAGTAAAACACACATGCGCTTCAGTGAGGGTGAAAATCGCCGGAATCGCGTCATTCGGAAACGAACATAGCGGTAGCGAAAAGCCCGAGTCGGAGTAGAGATAGGTGTGATTGTTCAAGGTTAGAGCTCAATGAAATGGACTTAAAAGCTACCTGTAGTGTGCTTTCTCTCAATCTTCGTCGCCAGGATAGGAAATTCTTGCATACCGCGTCGACAATAACTTTAAATGTATTCCGGAGAATTGTCCGGTTTGCACCAGCGCAAATTTGGGTCAAAAAGTTGAAGACGAGGATTGAGGCTCGACCAACAGCAGCGATACACAAGTTGAGATTAGTTAGCGAATGAGTCTCGCTGTAGAATCGGGGGTAAGCTACTCTGGACTCAAGAGCCAGGGCTTTACCGATAAAAAGAATACCTGGCGATAGTCAGAAGAATGGCAAGCGCTACATAGTAAGCCCAGAAGGGGGGGTGTGAAGTTAGGGCATGGCTCGAATTGGAGAATGAGAATATATCAAGATATCATCACAAAGATGAACAATACTGAAAGGATCGATGCTCGAGACGTGAAGCTGATGGCATCTGAACCTCCCGATTTTACGTTTGAAGTCCTATCCGGCAACCAGAGCCGTATGATGGCAACGGTGTCGGAAATTCGAGGCAATCTAGAGGAGTTAAAAGCGACGATCTGCATTATTGGGGAAAATGCTGAAGCAAGCAGTCAGAATCCTGATGAAATCCCGACAGAGTATAAGGAGAGCACGGAGACGACACGCTAAGATGCACGAACGCTTCAAATAAGGTTTGAAGAACTAGAGAGTCATGCCACTACGCCTGGAAGCGTGAAGGATAACTCGGAGGCACCTGAAATGCAAAACAACAAGGTTATGGAGCGGCAAGCATCTGCCGCTGAAAGCAATGTAGAATCCGCGCAACATATGATGGAAGCAATGCTGGATGAGATGAATGGTCTAACCAGGGAGACTAAATTACAAAAGAAGAATGATGCAAGAAATGGCGTATCGATAGTTTGTTTCTCTAACGTAATCTCGAAAATTGCTCAGCAGTTGTCCATATCGGATTGTATGAAGATGTGGCAGAGGGAGATAGTACATAAAATTGTGGCAGCAACGGGTAACTCTATATTCCTCACGGCAAGAAAGGGCTATGAAAGGCTACATCAGAGACCCTCATTCTTGAATGAACTGGAGTAGAGATGTAGATGCTGGCCTTTGAGAAGGCAGCTCTGAAAATCCTTAACTCGGTGAGCACAGAGTTCGCCAAAATTGAGGGTGGAACACTATCGGATGAATTAGAACAGAAATTGCTCGGCGTAGTACGAAGGAAAGTTTAGCACAGTAGCTCTGCATCGCTCAGGTGCGAAAAGCGCAAAGAGTCTGTCGCAAAGTACGGGTAACGGGTTACTGTTAGGGGTCGATCGCTCAACCTGGGTATGCATTTGGTGCAGGCAACGGTTATCTATGGACTATCGATGAGACTTCAATCGATTGCGTACAGTGGTTATGGAACATTCCGCGAGCTAGTGGCTTCGATAGGGCACATCTCGGAGGCAGATCAGAAGCGGGGCAGTGTTCGGGAGGTCTCGGAAAGAGAAGGAACTTCCGAAGATCTTCATAATACCGTGTCTGATGAGGATGAAGAGGGATATAGCGGATGCTGGCCCAGAAGGTCCAAGCGTCACAATCATGATAGGTATGGGCACATAGCTCGGGAATGTGTTTCCTATATAGATGCTGCAAGACGAAACGAGCGCCAGTATGACAGGCGTCATCAACAGAAAAATGGCGAGAGAAAGTCCAGCAGAACCAGTCGCGAGGATAGCTCCTGCAGGTGGCGATAACAAGCCTGTAAATAGCAGTGTGAATCGCGAGCTCAACATCGAGTGGAGCGAGGATAGTAAAGTTGAGGAATCTATGAGTTGTGTCGACATGCATTCGAAGACAGTGAAGGAATAAAACATATGCTTTAGCAACGCGAAGCATTGAAACCAAGAAGTGGGTGGGGACGATATGGTAGTGGAATTGGCTTTAGAGTCAGGGAACAAAACATTCTTCTCCATAGTGGCTACTGTACATACTGATGCTGGTTCAATTCGGATGGAAAAACCGTTCTACTAAAGTATCGGTGGGGTAATCACGTCAAAGGATGGCACTGTGACTAATATGGATGGGCCGAGGGGGCATTAAAAGTGGAACATGAATGACTACTAACTTTCTATCATGAAGCTGCATGTTTCGGTGTTCAATGGTCAGAGTACTCAGGCCACTACCAAGCTGTGTATCGATTGAAAGTGATATCCGGATATTGAATAGGCTGAATCTGAACTTCAGTTCCTTACGCGAAAAAATTCAGTACAGGAGAAAGATGTACAAAGGACCGCTCTTTGGTTCGAAGAAGGAGCAATGGCTAGTTCTATGGGGCATGAAAAATGCCAAACTACCGACCACCAAGTATGGAAAATTGATTTTACTGCCTTCAGCGAGTGCCTCGGAAATCAGGAGCACGACTGTTGCGTGGAAACATCGAGACATATTTAAAGGGATAGGTTTTATCTTTGGGTTTGGCCACAAGACCGAACTCAAACTGGATGTAAAATCAGCTCTATAACCTATCAGAAGGAGGTCTCCGTCGGAGCAGGTGGCAGAAATGTAGCGTATGAAGAAACTGATCAAGTAAGTTATTGTACATGTTCCGGATTCAGTTTGGGCGGCCAGTCATTTCTTTGCACTGAAATAAGATGGTTCATTGCGGTGCAATGGAGACTTGAAGATGGTGATTAATAGGACTGTCTTTGGTTGGTATCCCTTGGAAGGTTTGAAATGAACTCTTGATTAGCTATGAATCGAGAATGTCACATCTACAGTTGATCTGAAAGGAAGCAACTTCCAAGCACTACGTTCCGAGAATTCTCGATCTCTAAAGGCGGCATGTGCCCTGTTTGGGCTTCTTCAGTACAAACTGTGTCCGTAAGGTTTAAAACATAGCCCAGCTGTGTTACTACCGATCATGAATACTGTAATAAGGAAGTTGGAGGGAAGAAGTCTTTAAGCGTTCACGGATGGGGGCGTTATTGGATCAGAGAACAAATAAATATCACCGGAAAAAGCTCCATTCTATCACAGCATGTACGGATAAAGCAGGCATGAAGTTGAAATTCACGAACTGTCGTTTTGGGGGCAAAGAAGGAGCATTTCTGGGTCGCAGAATCTTTTGATACAGACTGAGTGCATCCAAAGGGCATAAAGTGGCCGCTGGGAAACTGAAAATATCAGAGAACACTACTGACCTATTGTCATCTTTCAGAATAGTCAATAAGTTCTCGATGCTTACACTCCATTTTTCGAATAGAGCTAGCTTTCTATTCAATGTTTTAGAAGGTACCAGATTCAAGAGAAGCGAGAAGCTAAGCAGTTCTGTGTGCACAGTAGCTGAATGGGACACTAAACGGAACAGCAGTCATCGAGCAGCATGGAAAGATGTGAGAGAAAGGCTAAGTTACTCGAGTTTTCTTGTAGTTCCAGACGTAGCGAAGAAGAAAGCTTTCATGCCGGAGGCAACTGATTACGTTGTAAGGGGAGTTCTCATACAGGTCGACAAAAATGGCACCTGTCGCGTCTTGACATGTACAGTGGGAAAACCGAACGGAGTGGAAGTCAAGTTTACGATCACAGAAATGAAATGTGTAGCAGTAGTGCATGGGCTGAAAAAGCGGAGAGAATATATTCACAGTGGACCGCAGTCTACCATCGTAGCAGATCACCAAGCTTTAAGATGGCCCCTGTAGTAGGAAACGCCAAGGGAGCGAATGTCACGATAGGTGTCTTAGATACAAGACTACTACAACAGGTTTGACTATACTCAGAGCCACCACATCCAGGTCCTGGATATAAGCAACAAAGACCCTGAGGAGGAAGACGAATATGTAAGATGCCTCGAAGCAATCAAGATATTTGTGGACACTTTGATCTCACTTGTGGACCGATACCAAGTTTGGAGCAACAGTAAGAAGAGTTTAGAATTTTGGGACAGTACGTGGACTCGGAACATGCCAACAAACTCGACGCGGATGATCTATTGAATATATATTCGTCTCACTGAATGACAACTGTCGTGTCAAAGTGTTTGGTAGAAAACGCACTTGCACATGTGCGCGGATCAGGAAGCATTGATCATTTTGGTATATTTCGGACCTCGAGGTGGATACAGAATCGATTTTGTTGGAAATGTCGGAGAAAAGATTTCAATATGAAGGAGCATCAGTGCGTATAGTGTGCCGATTAGTAGTCATCCCGACCTACTCTATAAGGGGGGGTGAAACCATGGCAGCCTTTGCAGAGACTTCAAGTCGTTGCACTGGGCGTCAGCGATGCATTACAGAAGCCTGCGATTGGACGTACGAAGAATAGTATTATTCAAAACTTATATGCGAGGTACAGATAGGCTGTACCGGTATCGGATGAAAGGTCGCAGAACTCCGTGGAGACAGTCCTCAGGGAATAGATTCTGTGTGTCAGACATCCAGAGCGCCTCTTGACAGACTAAGACGAAGCATTTTCCGGAAACATTTTGATAAACATAGGCAGAATGATCGACAAATGGATCATTTCTACGAGTTCATATCATCGACGGGCAGATAGATGGCTTCGCGAAAAGGTTTATTCGTGCGTTACAATATGATATACGGGCACCTATAACCGCGAGGGAGCGTAAACGAGATAAGCGTATCGCGATGGCCAATTTTCGATACGGTACGTCTTTGCACGAGGCAACTGTCAAACTCCATTTCGAGCTGTATTTGTAATTGAGGCACTTGACTTTGAGGCTGAGCTTGGCCAAAGATTGTGATACGAAGAGGAGCCAAAGGATACCTAGAGGCTACTTCGACGACTTACAGATGCATATAGGGAGTTGTTTTGAAGAACGATCCTAGCGAGAATAACATTTGCAAACTACTACGACAGACTAGCCACAATTGGTGAATATGACTTAGTAGAAGTGGTCATGATCTAGCACCCACACTTCGATGCCGAACGAAGACGGAAGCTAGAAACACTATGGCTCGTGCGCTGAAAGATAAAAGAGCCTCGGACGAGTGTTCGGCACGTTCTTTGGTCAGAACGGGGCAACGAGGCGGCAGCAGCTAATAC